>VDFB02115633.1:0-15253 GCA_007258455.2 Sequoia sempervirens | reverse complement strand
AAAATTTTGCCTCGAAATGTGTGTTGGGGAGGCCGTACAACCTCTTTGGGTAATTTTTTTTGTCTTTTTTTCAACTTTCACCAAAATTGATGAAACGAAGGGCATTTCTGGGGTTTTTGAATGCTCTGACCGCAATGGCGATGTTTGTTTGGCCCAAAAATGCATAGAAAATTAGGCTATCCCCAGATCTACCAAAAATTAGCCTGGCTTGAAAACCTTGCACAAAAAAAGACATTGTGAGAGAATATCTTCAAATCATGAATATGCAACAATAGGTCTAGAGCTCTAATACCATGTAGAAGTTGAAAAATCGACTTCACAGTCCCTAAGAATCACTTGCAAGCAATCACCTATCACATGCAACAGATATCTAGAATAAAAAAGAAAGATGTTCTGTAAACCCTTAGAGCAAGTTTCTGCAAGCAAAAACTAGCATAATTGATTATTGAAAGTAATTGTTTTACAAATAATACAAAAGCCTTCAAAAAGGCAATCAAGAAATAAAGAAAGAAAAAACAACCCTAATCTTATCTTGAGCAAAAAGACAGCTCAATAAGATAAGGATAAGAATTAACCTAGGAACTAAAATGTGCCTAAGTAAACTTATGCTAAAGTGTAATTAAATAATTAATTACACCAAAAAAACTCAATTTGTAATCCCCCCAGCAAATTGCAATGAAGAAATTTTGCAATCTTCACAAGCGACAAGCTCAAATCAACCATTTATAACACATGGTGATTTTAACAATTTTTTAGGAAAAAGAACTTTCCAAAATTGATAATATAGGTTACAAATGGATTCCTTGTGATTTCTTGAGCAATTTCAAAACAAAGTTTGCCAAATTTTGACTTCGTTTGCAAAAGTTATGCAAATGACAAGCAATAAATGTACATAAACCTTAAAATTGAAAAACTAGTATAAAATGTCAAAATCTGGAAAAATCACCTAAACCACTACAAATTTCATCAAACTAGCTTTCCGACGATATCTCATTTTTGAAAATTTGACACCGTGGCGAAAAGTTATGCAAAATTGAAAAAAAAGGCCTATAAAAGACACCTTCAATGCTAAATAGGAGCAAAACTTGAAGACTAAATGGGTGCAAAAATTTAGCACTTGGGGGCTAGCCTTCAGTCCACCATATGACTTGGTGCTACTGGGTGGAAAAAAAAAACTGGCAGTTAGCACTCTCCTAGTCACATGCACCAGTCTTAACTAGTGGTTTTTTTGGCAGTCTATAGGGTTAACCACCCACCTAGCGGTTTAGCGCTGACAGCTAGCGGTGAATGCTGGCAGTGGCAGTTTATGTGACCGCTGGCAGGTATGTTGAAAACCACCTACCTAACAATTTAGTGATAATTCGTGGCGGTTAGGGAAACCCGACATTCTTTAAAAGTCTACAGACTTTTATGTCTGCAAAATCCTTTTATTTTAAAAGGCCACGGGCACTATTAAAGTGCCATGCACTTTTTTAAGTGCTTTAACATATATTTTTTTTTAAAAAAATTAAAAATAAAATATTGCCAGGGAAAATAATAAAGCAAGAATTATTATTTTTATTCTGACGACGTACCTTGTAGGCTAGGGGTTCGTACGACTCAGCTAATTTTTTTTTTCCCCAGAAACAACTTTTTCCTAATATAGGAAAATTATATATCAAAAAGCTCAAAAACGGCCACCCAGACGCAATGTCAATCTTCTTTTTTGCCCAAAATGCTCTTGTAAAAAGCTACTCACTAGATCTGAGCTCCAAACCCTTCTTTGCCAAAGTTGCAAATGGTGACGAAATTGAGTGAAACAAAAGCCAAATCTAACTTTCTCAAGCCTCTTGGATGCAATGGGTCAGCCTAAAATACTACCACTATAGCCAAAAGTGTTGCAATCACCAGATCTCACCAAAATGCATACATGGAATATATGATACAAGAAACTCAAATCACAATAGAAATTTATGGAAACTCTCTAATGAAAAAATGGAAGGGGCTTGCCAGATTCAAAGCTCTGATACCATGTTGAAGTGATCAACCCAAGATCTTCAATCTACAACACCAAATAACGTCCACAATCGATAGAGAGAAGCAACAAAGGAAGATGTTATTCCACCAAACAAGGATTTCAATATGATACAATATGATCAATGCAATATTCTACAATACAAAATATGCTAGAGATGCCTTGCTTATAGAGGAAAGGATGAGAGATAGGATAAGACAAGATGATGACAAGTGTCTTAATCCTATCACATGAGACAACTAACTCATAACTACCTAGGAAAGTGTAAAGTCTAGATAAGATAACTAAGACTTCTAGAAGATACAACTAATATCCTAAGTAAACTTAACATGTGAATTAAGTCCCCTAAGTCCCTAGTAAAGGAATAAACTACGTACAAGACTTATTCACACCAACAAGTTGGTCAGACATACAACTACTTTTTACTTTTTTTCCTAAAAATTTAGTACTAGTGCATTAAAATTTAAATTTTTTACCAAATAGATGTACTTCTTTCCCAAAAAAGACTAGTATCTTAGAAACTCCATTCAATTTGCTACAAATTATGTTATCACCTATTTTTCAATTTATGTTAATAACCTATTCAAATTTTTATGTCAAGTAGCCTAACTCTATTGTTATGAATTTTCATTTCCACTTAAAGGCCTAGTTTGGACCCCCATGATCATACATTACCCTTATGTCATGTGCCTTTGTCATGTATTATTCATGTTTTCCATATTGCATTGCATCTCGTACATGTGTGTTTCTTTGTCTACATGTTGTTTTTCCATAAGATCTTGAATCCTCGAGGCTAATGCATCCCCTAGATTCAATGTCATTCTATCTCTTCAATATTTGGATAATTGAACCTCTCTTGATCTATCCATACTTTAGTGTAAGTCTAAGTATAAGTTCATACTCTCACTAAAGTGTGGGCTAAATGTAGCATAAAAAATTGTCACTTTGGATATTTTCACACTAGTTTTAGCTCCTCCTATGTGCTTGGACCTAATTATGCATTAATTACACATTTTCTAAGCATATTTGGAAAATCAAACATGGGAAAGGAGATTATGCATTTAGTATTTTCCCACAATGTTTTTGGGCCTCGGGAAGAATGGGTCTAGTCTAGAGCATCATGTTCACTAGAACACCTCTTTTTGCTCCAAATTTGAATATGTTAGTATTTTATTATTTGAATTTCTAATTTCAATTTTCATTTATCGATATTTGATTTTCAAAAAAATAGAAGAATTACATATTAATACTAGTCATTTTATTATTTGAAATCCGAGGAAGTACACTAGTGAATATATTGAGAAAATTGAGCCTCCTAGAAGCATTCAAGAGCATTCAAGAGTAGAATTATCAATATTATTGTAGTATTTCATTATTCAAGGATCATGTCATGTGTTATGTAAGTTATGTTCATGTTTTGCATTTTTTACGAGTAATAACACTTATAGACACTCAAATCAAATCAAATCAAGAAACAATTGATCATTAAAGGTGATGAGTATGACTCAAGTCCATTAAGGAGATCAAATTTGAGTGGTGAGTTCCAACACTTGTTGTCAATTTATTACTTATTTATCACTATCCTCTATCTAACCAATGATAAGATCTCTTTTGTTTCATAATTCTCCATTATGGAGGTAGAAATACCAACATAGGATTTGACTTAGGCATGCACCTATATGGCATAACCCTTCCCCTCTTTACATGTGTGTAGGTTGTAGATCTAAAGTGAATTGGGGGAAAATTTAAGGCTATTCGTTCATTCATGCACTCAAACCCGACAAATTGTCAAACCACTAGAAACTAGTTTTTCTTATCAACAAATGAAGTTTTGATAGTGATCTTGGAAGGTCAAAAGATACAGACTAGTGACCTCAAGCCTATACTTTCAAATCTTGCAAAAATGGAGGATATTCTAAGGTGCATTGTGCCCTAGACTAGCTAGTTCAAGCTCAAATTTGTACCTCAAGTTCCTCTGTGTCTGCCTTATATATTTCTAGATTATGTTTTTGTCTTGTTGCATTTGATTTCTTAGAATTCACAACATATTGTTACATTTTCATTGTTTATATGGTTATTTCATTGCATCATAAAAATTAGTCAATTAACAATCATCCAAATTACTCAACACGTCAACATCACATTATTCACAAGGATTGGAACCTTGATCCACCATTTTCACTATTTTTATTAGGCTTTGTAGTCAATTGGATTTGAGATCATTTCTAATCCTTCAAACCAATTTGGGATAAGTGTGATTTGGGTAAATGCAAGAAGATGAGTCCACGAAACGTGGAAGTTTTTGCCTTAGGCAAAAAATGAAATTAGCTTGCAAAAAAGGGATCTCGCTTTTTAATAAAAGAAAAAAATGGAATCCCGTTTAGCTTTAGGATTCCGAGCCTAAATTTAAAAAAGGGATCTTGTTAGAAAAATTTCCATTTTTGAAAATTTTCAAACGGATCCTGTTTTGAAAATTTTCCAAAAATGGAAAGTTTTCAAAACAAGATCAAAGTTTTCCTTCCATTTTGAAACTTCCAATTTTGAAAAAATTTTGGGGAAAGTTTTCAAAATGGGATCCCATTTGAAAACTTTCCATTTTTGGAAACTTTTGTCGCAATTTTCAAAATGAGATCTTATTTTGTAGAACCATAAAAAAATGTTTTTATATAAAATGGGATCCCGTTTTTTAAAATATGAATTTTTGGTTGGGTTTTTGGCTTGTTTTTTGGTTCAAGAAATGGCTTGGGGACTCGAACCTAAGCTTGGGACCTGGTTTGACCTGCAACTTGAAGGTCATGTTAATATCACAGGAAAATAGTTACGAAATTAAAACCCATTATAGATGAGACATTACAAATTCTAAAAATGATTTTTTTTACAATTTGGTTATTTTTTCTATTTTTTCAATTAATTTCTAATGAAACTAGTCCATAAAATTGAACTATTAGGGTTTTTAGTTTTTTCATAACTTCTTATTAAAATACTTTTTTGTAAAACGAATTGCACCAAAACATCTTCAGACAATTCTTTTCAATTTGATGTTTTTTTTTATAAGTTTAGGTCATCTTATGCGTGATGTAAACAATGATTTTTGAAAACAACAAATATGGCCAATAAAAATTTAGCAAAAAATTTTTTAATAAAAAGTTACAAAAAAATATAAAAAATGTGCTTCAATGAGTTAGGAATCTTTTTCCAAAAGGATTTAGAAAAATATGATTGTTTAGGTCAAAATATGGATGATGTACACGTGCATGGTATGGTAAAAAAAAGTGACTTTTAAACAGTTATTTTTAGAAACACCTATTGAAAACGAATTTTTATCATCTGGGTATTGAAATAAATTAAATATTTGGAAACTAGACTCCTAGTACTACATTTTATGATTAGTGACTTTTCTTAAGATTCCATCTCTAAGTGCTTCAAATTTTAAGGTCAAATGTGACAAATTATGAAAATCAGGGAAAACGCTTCCACTTTTTGGCCAAAAAGTGGACTCAACTTCTTGCACACACCCATTTAGGACCTAGATCCCTTTAAGCAATCAAATAGAAACAACCACTAAATACTGAGGACCTAGCTTGGATAAGACACTTAAGACCAATTATTTATCTTGATTTTTAATTCCATATTGTTCAATTTGAAAACTAACAGGTTATTTTATTTGGTGAAGAGATCCTATATTATGTTGAATCCTTGCAGATTTGGAGTTATTAATTCATTATCCAAATGATGCCCTCTTCTTATATATTATTTTCCATTAAAATTATCTAATGTTGTTCATACATCATTAGGTGTTATGGTGGATTCCTTGTGGAAGATTAATTCTAAAAATCTAGACGTAGATAATGTACTTTAGGACTCATCACTATAATTATAGCATTTATAAGTTTTTATATGGGTATAGTAGGTTCATATTCCAATCCCATTGTGACTTGGGACAATCCTAATTTCTTGAGATGTATCTCCATTTTAGGTTTTCTTTCATAGTATTTAAATGGGGTTAGGATTAGGTCCATTTTTGGATAACTAAAAAAGTAACACAAGATAATCCCCTTGATTTTATTATAACTAAAATTAGTTCCCCCTATCTAAATAATGTAAGAAAAATTACAAATTGATTTAATATTGCATGTTCAAATCTTTGATATATAACATAGAGAAATTTTTATTATTTTTTTATAAAATTAGCTATCCAAATCTTAATTTTATATTAAAAAAAAATTCTCTATGAAATTCTATTAGCTTCCAAAAATAAAATTTTCAATTTTCAATAATTGGGGTGAAAGTTATTCCCTATCAAAAATTGTAGAAAGCACTAAACTTAGAGGCTGAAAAAATAGTCAAAATATTATAATTTTTGAAAATTTGATTGCACCACTATGTTTATGATGGAATTGAATCTTTTTGTTTACTATTGCAGTGTGAAAGAATGCCCCATGGATTAAAAATTATAGAAAAATGAGAAAAATAGCTATTTTACAAGTAATATAAAGACCTAATTGTTAGCATAAACTACAAACTATAAGGAAACCATGTCCAAGTGGTTAGAAAATAGAAACAAATAAATGGTGTTTGTAGGAGCACCATGAGAAGCCATGACTAGAAATTTGATCCCATAGCATATGAAAGTTGATATGGCAATGAAATAGTTAGATTTCAACAGTGGAAGAAAGTTTAGTGTTACCCATAGTGGAGAAGAGGTGGTGGGTGTTTAAGGCCCCACCCATGTAAGGGGATGGGAGAACCACCTTTGAAACCATTTTTAGGTCAAAAAATTTAGTCATGTATTAGTACATGTTGCATATGCTCCCTCTATATCCTCATTGTGTTACAAGGTGTGCACTCATGGTCTCCTTGTATTGTGCAGTGCAACACTTAGGTTCGCAACATGGCTTAACCACCTCTTGTGGATTCATTAACTCTAGTGGTGGTTTTGGGCATTAATAGACCAATGTTTCAAGGTGCAACAATAACTGTTTGTGCAACAATTGGTATCAGAGCTTGGGTCACGGGTTCAAACCCCTCACTTGCACTTCAGGCATTTTTGAAAGGCATGTTCCCTTGGTCTCCTTGTGTTATGCAACAAAACGCTTGGGTTTGTGGCATGGCTTAACTACATCCTATGGATACATTAGCTCTAGCAGTTGTATCGAGCATTAATAGGTCAATATTTTGGTGCAAAAACACTCATCTATGCAACACATTGCTACTTCCTTCCCTTTCCTGATGTTTACCCAATGATAGTTAGAAGATGTAGTTCCTTTCAAATTTACAAGCAAATGTTTTAGATGTTCCCTAGGAATCAATAATCCACAATAATAAGCACTTGGATCTTCTCAACTTTGTTGATAAAAATTTCTAGGTTGACTTAAAATGCCAAGCCTAAACATTCCCATTACACTTTTCCATGTACAATAGATAGTCTAGTACAAATAAAAATAGTTCTTGATGTTCTAGATAGTGGTGTAATATATAGACAATATAATAACTTCAATAAATTAGATGGAAGGAAAATAATGAGGCAACATGTGTTTGTGGAGATAGATACACGTAGTGTTTTGAGTAATGAATTAGATAAGGCTAACAATATAAATAATTTTAAAAAGGGTATGTGCAAGATCATCATGGAAAAAATAGGCCCTTAAGTGGCAAAAAAATTAGAAAAATTAGAGTTAGGCAACTTGACGTAAAGATTTGAATAAGTTATCTATATTATTTCAAAAATATGTAAGAATAGAATTTGTAGAAAATTGAATGAGTTTCTAAACTACTAGGTTTTTTAAAAAAATAAAAATCTATTTGGTGAAAATTTGAAATTTCAATGCATTGGTACTTAAATTTCAGGGAAAAAATAAGAAGTGGGTGTCTGTCTGACCACCCTAACCACAATAAAATGATAATATTTTTTTTATAATATTTTACATATAAGTAGAGGACTCATGCCCTGATGTGATGCATATTTTTTTGTAATTTGTTTCCAAGTAAATAATTAATTATGAATTTTTTATTACAACTTTTTTAAAAATATAAAAACTTGTATGTCTAACCACCTTAACTTGGTCAAAACTTCATGAAATTTAATTTTTCCTTTTTAAATCCTATAGTATGTGAAGCATAGAATGTGACGCATGTTTTGGATTCAAAAAGTGTGATACCATTTGAAAGCTATAGATGTTTTTCAATCAACCTATCAATTAAGACTTTAGTCATAATTTGAATAGAAAATGAATAATAATTACTTATTAAATTCAAAGTAAAGCATAATTTATATTGGTGGAAAGCTGAGAATCTCCTTTAAAAACCTTTTTCGTTTTATCAATTTAGGGTAAAAAAATAGTCGTCAGCCACATACCCATCATATGCCACTTTTTGGCCCATCATGATCCTGCACATACCCAAAAGAAGATATGGATAGCCTTGAATGGACCCACTAATGAAAGATCACTTAAATTTGTAGATATAGTGATAAATAATAGTTTTATCATGGTACATACATAGATGCTCCCCTTCATATTACGAGAGGATTTATCCATCAAAGTTCCTTTATATTGTTATTTTCTCCAATTGTTTATGGAAATCTTCAATGAGATAGATGTGTGCAAATTGTATGAACACCTACATCTAGATACATGTTCTAACTTATTTGAATCCTTCTCTGAATTCTTCAATGTCATCATCCACACAGTTTGGGTTGAATCATCCTACAATTTACTAAAATCCTAGCATGTTGATAAGTAGTAGTACCTAATAACCTATGCTTTAAACATGCACAAAGGTTGAATTGGATATTTCAGCTCTCAAATTTAATGAACCTCATAGGCTCACAAATTTATTGAACAATTCCTCAAATATCTAAGCCAAGTACAAGTAATGAATATTATAGTCATAACACCTAAATTTTACTCACAAAATAGCCCAAATCAGATAGAAACAAGAATACTCTATTTGGCCCAATAAAGAAATAAATTAAAAATAGGATAGCAAGAAAAAGCCCTCCAAATTGGCCAATTCAGGCCAAATAAAATTTGTAACAAAAAATAAATTCAACCAGTATGAGAGATTGCTAGGGGGTTATTCAACCCTTTTCTGATTCTTTTAATAAAAACTATATATAGTATGGCTTCATATAATACTTCATATAATACCACATGGTACAAGGGATGAAAAATTTGTAAAAAATGATTTATCTATTGATTTTTTTCAAATGAAATGTTGTCCTTTGTTTCTCAAGCCTTTTAGACTCAATGCCAATGTATGTTTGGCTCCATAAACCTCCATTGATAAGGCTGAGGCCTAATTTCATGATATTTGGAAAGGAACTTTCTATTCATGGATTTGATACCATGTTGTAACAACCATGATCCAAAAGAAAATTCAATGATATATTTCACAAGTGAACAATGAGCTCAAAAAGTATGCCTATCAAATAAAATGTGTGTGTCAAATGAACAAGGAGTGTCTTGCATATAAAGAAAACATAGAAGAGGTAGGAAAGTAGGAATAAATGCCTAACTACCCCTCCAAATGTGCAAAACATGTTAGATCACATGAGACTAGTGGGAGGACATGTGTGAATTCCACATGAGGTGAGATAGATGGATATAAACCCTTTAAGTAAACTTAAGCTAAGTGTGAATAGGTCAACCTAGAAAGGGTAATATGATAAACTAATTCGATAATGACCCTATTTACACCAAGACTTTGCATTGTGATAGATCCATTATTCATAAAAAATATAGTGTTGTCATTAGGTTAACATGACTAGCTTCTGAAGATCCTATAAGGCAAGAGAGATACTATCCAATATCTCATTCATTGGCCCAAAATCTTCATTATTTTGAGCATGGGGATTTGTAATCTCCTAGATATAACTAATAGAATGTTGGAGAAACTTTAGAATTTAATTTTCCAAATCCAATTCATGTTGAACTTAAAGTTGAATAACTACTTGAACTTCTTATATACTACAAACATCACTTGTTAAATAGATATCAATACTCCCAAAAAAACCCTTGTGGATTTCATTTACTTGTATCTCTGTATCAAATGAAGAAGGTTTATATTACTATAAAGTGAAACATAGAGAGATCGAAAAACATAGAAAATATAGAATGAGAGAAAGAAACACAGACAAATGGAGTTTGATTGAGAGAGAGATGGAGAAAAGACAAAGAGAGTGAGGGTGGAGAGAGAAAGAGAGAGGTAGGGAAAATAGATGAAGAAGATTGAGAGAGACACGCACACATGATGAAGAGAGGGAAAAAAGAGAAAGCAAGAAAAATACACACACATGGAGAAAAAATTTTGAGAGAGAGGAAGGGGGATAGATAGAGAAAAAGAGAGGGAGGTCATGAGAGATTGATAGAGAAATAAATAGAGAAAGTGAGATAGAGTAGCAAACAAATATAGAAATAAAAGACATCGAGGCAAAGAGAGATAGAGAAAGAGGTAATGAATTTTGAACAACCATTTTATGACAACAATCCAAGGATGACGTGTCTATAAAGAGCTATGCTTAAGGTAGCAATGTATGTGTCATTTACTTAGTGATCTGATAATTCACCTTTAATACCTCTTCAACATACCCATTACACATTGATATATGATTACTAATTCTACATTAAAATAAATACCCAATAAATAATAAACAATACTTTAAAAAGTTAATAAATTATAATCATGCTCACTCTTTATGATAGAGCAATTTGAAAATTTCATTCATATCTCCCGAGAAATTGAATATAATATTTACATATGTTTAAATTTTTATACTAACGTCTAAACATCCCACACTCCTCACTTCTCACTTCTCACTTCACGGTGCACCAATTTGGGACCTCACTCCGATCTTCAAAGAAATTGAAAATGGTAGTGCAGGTGATTAAATTTGTATACAACGCCCACACACACTACACTTAACAGTTCAACAATCAAATAGCTTAAACATGCTACACTTATCACTTACTTAAAGATTAAGCAGCCCAATAGTCAAACCGTTTAGAAATAGTCGATTGATTGTTCTAACTGCGTTGAAATTGATTAACTGGTTTTGCTAGCAAGAGCTCCTCCAAATAATCCACACTCAGAACTTCCAATTCTAACACTGCCTCTTCACTGTCAAATTCTACTGTCTTGGCTACCTCATCACTATTACCATTTTTGCTTTCATCTGAGGAGCCTGCTTCATGGATTCTTGGCCTCTTTGGCTTATTCTCATGCTTGTCATCGAGTTGTAATGATAGTGGCTCATGTCTCTTGCATGATCTCCTGTGTGACAGTGAGGTGGCGCCCGAGGAGTATTCATGTGATGAAGATGAGATCAATTGGGTGGTTGTGGGGAACATCAATATTTCAGAGGAGTCACCAGTGCCTGCGGTTTCTTTCAATGATTCGCGAACAACATGATTAGGGAAGTTGAGAATAGCCCTAGAGCCTCTCATAGTTAATGCAGCTTTGTCATAAGCCATGGCTGCTTCTTCTCCAGAGTGAAATGTTCCAAGCCACACACGGATGACATGCCTGTTCGAATCCCTGATCTCTGCTGCATATTTTCCCCATGGCCTCTTCCTCACTCCTCTGTAATGCCTCTCCACAAATTCTTCCTCCTTGTTGGGTTTCTTCAGCTTAATTTCTTCTGGCTCAGCCTCCGCTTTATCCTCATGCTTTTGAAAACATAAAGTTTTCATTGTGGGCTCCCAACCAAGACTAATTGCAGCTTCCTTCAAAGATACATGCAAAACCATGTTCTCGGAATCAATCTTATCCAGAGGTAACGAGTTAGACTCCAGAGCAGGGAAAGTCCCAAATGTGGATATCTCAGAACCCACAATGCCAAAACACGCAGAACTCTGTAAATCCAACAAACCAATGTTTTCCTTATCACTTAGGAAATCATATTCCAACAAAAGGGTATAACTGCTTAGCATCAAGTCCCACATACTGTTAATATTACTGTGGCTTTCCACAATCAGCTAACTCAATTTTTTCAGTACAGACAGCCACTAAATTTATAAAACAAACAAATATCTAAGGCATATGGGTGTATTGTTTTCCTCACCGTCTTCTACGTCACATCAAATCTTTTGCATACCTTATCGCTGGGAGGTGCCCACATCTAGATGTTTGATAATAGAAATGGAACTCTATGAAGCCTATCATATATGCAATGCACCTGCAACTAAAATCTCGCTTTCCCCTTCCCTTTCATATGTGTGGACTTGAGGAATGCCCTTACCCTACGTTTCTTTATAGCCTACTACTTTATAAACTTCCTCTTATCTATAACGTGTTATACAATCAGATCCCTTCTTCAGCAGCCGCCCTTCATTAATTGAAAAGTCGATAGCGAAGTTCAGGTAGTTCTTGATCGTTGGATTGCAGCCTTAACGTTCATTGTATTTGGCTGAAAGTGATGAATTACAAATCGAAACACTTCGTCTGACTGTTGCTTAATACATTGTACCACGAGTCCGACTCTATTAGACATGCGAGGGCCTACGGGAGTGCTACGGTGTATTGCATTGGCTTATGTTCCCTTGTGTTTTTATAAGTTAGTACAACATATTGTTTATTGTGTGTATTATATCACGAGTTATAAAATCTTATCTCTATTAAAAGGTTAAATATAGGTATTTAGATTCCACATTCATTGATTTATTTATAATAATCATTATTATATGGGTCTATGGCAGTGCTACGTTGTACTGTATTGACTTATGTTCCGTTGTGTTTTTATGAGCCAATAAGTACAATATATATTGTTTATTGTGTGTATTATGTTATAAGTAGTCAGTTTTGAAGTCTTATCTTTATTAAAAGGCTAAATATAGATATTTAGATCCCACACTCATTGACTTATTTACTCATAAATAAATAAGTTACATAATCAATTATTATATGGGCCTATGGGAGTGCTACGGTGTATTGCATTGGCTTATATGTTCTGTTGTGTTTTTATAAGTCAATAAGTACAATATATATTGTTTATTGTGTGTATTATGTCATAAGTAGTCAGTTTTGAAATCTTATCTTTATTAAAAAGTTAAATATAGGTATTTGGGTCCCACACTCATTGACTTATTTAGTCATAAATAAATAAGTTACACAATCATTATATATTGGCTATTGGCTTATATTGTAACATATAACATTTTTTTTTCAAGGCTTTTTAGAGTACTTAATTCACCTTTACTCTCATCTTTTAGGTAGCTTAAGGTTTTTATAATGAATAACCTAGGGTCTTAAAGATGATATAGATAATTGTTAAAGTGTGAATGAAAATAAGTTTTAAAGGTTTATAATGAACTTTATTTCTAGAATAGTGTGTTATTTTGTGTAGTTATGTTGTAAAAAATGTTTATAATTAATATGAGGCTAGAAGAATATGATATGGAATATGTTGCAAATACTTGATAATAACTGAGAATAACAAGCCACTTCGAGGGGGAAAACTTCCAAATATCTCTAATGAGAACACACTTCACACTTGATGATGAAATAAGACTCACAACCTCCTATATATACCTTTTTATGCCAAGGATATCACCTAGGCCGACTTAGACACACCTATATAAGACTTAGGCTGACCTAAACAACTAAATAACAATATACTAATGATAATATGACTTAATAGAGAGTTAATATAGCCACAAGCCGACTATTCATAACCCGATGTACAATAATATTAAGGGCGTAGCATGCCCCCCTTCTTCAAAGAAGCATTGTCCTCAATGCTAATCAAGTTTGGAAACTTTTGAATGAACTCCTCGTCTTCCCATGTGGCATCTTCAACTGGTAACTTCTTCCATTGGATGAGATACTTAGTGATAGTTCTATTCCTCAACTTCTTTGTGCGTGTTTGATGAATGCACTCTGGTTCCAAAATGATTCTTCCTCTTCATCCAAAATTCTAGAAGTAAGTTGTTTGAGGAGGCTCTGCCCCTCAAGTGGCTTGTTATTCTTAGTTAATATCAAGCATGTGCAGCATATTCCACATCACATTCTTCATTGTGCAAGTTATTTCCATAACAAGTGGTATCAAAGCATGATCTTGGCACCATAGAGGCAAGGTTTTCTCTCAATCTTAGAGGCAATTTTAAGCATCTTCAGATCTTTAAAATTTTTTTTTTTAAAGGGTTTTTAGAAGAACATATTGAAGAAGCATACTAGATTCTTAAGAATTGAGCAGAATTACAAAATTCATTGCGCACTAGGGTTTCTACACTATTTTTTGGAATCTACATATCTCGTGACATCTTGTTGAATTGGAGTCTAATTCTTTATTGGGTTTTTGAAGACATAATAGCGAGATTACACAAAAATTTGAGAGAATTCTAGTTTACCATTCCATTTATTTCAACATTAGTGGTTTATATCATGCCTGGGTCACAACAAGGGGTAAAAAGAATGTCACTCCGGGGAAGACTCCTGATAAGGATGGTGAAAAAATCGAGGATATTACTCATAATGAGGAAATCAATAAGGTCAAGGAAGACATTTCCTCAATTAATATGGATATGTGTGACCTAAGAGGAGATATATCGGACATACGAAACATGTTAAGCACCTACATGGCTGAATCAAGAAAGGAGTTCTCAAGCGGCCAAGGTGAAAATTCTAGGTCAGCTACTACTAACACAAGCTTTAGTACTCCTATGGGATCTAGGAATTTATTTCCAAAGGCGGATATGCGCAAGTTCGATGGTAAGGATCCTCTAACATGGATAAACCAAATGGATAATTTTTTTGAAGTACACCAAATCCCAAATGGACAAAAGGTCACGATGGCTTCCTTATATCTAGAACCAAATCAATCCATTTGGTATCGTTGGCTTTACACTCATCAAAGTAAAAAGGGGCTCACCGTCTCATGGTCAATTTTTACAGAGGAACTCCAAGCACAATATAGCAATAGCATCACAGACAACTTCTTTAGCCAGCTAGCTAAACTTCAACAAACAGGATCAGTTAAGGATTGTATTCAGCAATTCCAAAATCTATCCTTAAGGGTGGATACAATTATGGAGGAAAACTTGAATGACTTATTCTTGGGTGGTCTCAAGGATCACATTCAACATGAGGTACGCATGTTTAGCCCTAGTTCCATAAATGAGTCTTTTATCTTAGCAACTTAGGGTGAGGAGGAAGTATTTGATTCCTAAGAAGCAAGGGGCTAATGTACGTGGGCGAGTAGAGTGACATTCCAACACAACCTACTAATATCTGATTTGGAACAAA
>VDFB02115631.1:0-63780 GCA_007258455.2 Sequoia sempervirens | reverse complement strand
TGCTGCTATTCAAATCATCTTCATTTGCATAAAGGTTATATTTTCCTGCGTGTGGAGTGCTGAAGGGGTCTTCGTCCCTTCCTTCTAACAAACTGTGGTGCGTTCGTTCAATGGAGGTGTCTATTTGTTTCAAATTTTCATATGTTCTTTTTATGCTCTGATTGATTTCAATTAAGTCCTCATCTAGTTCCTTACCGACTTGCCTTAGTCGTCTTCGCCGATTTTCTTGCTCTTGCAGCCTGAGTGATCGCCAAACTTGCTCTTCCGAAGTCCCGTGCCCGTCAGGTACTCTATTCTTGTCTTTGTTCGGCCGTACGGGCATTTAGTTGTTCAAGCAATCATTGCTGGTTGCCGGAAGTGCGGCGCCGACTAGTATCCCATTCTTCCTCTTCCCGTTTGTTTCGGTCTTCACAACGTTGCACGATTTGCTACCTTCGGCGCTCACGGGCTTCTTCCTCTCGCAAGTCTTGCAGGATAATGAAATGGCGGGCCAGTAACCTGGGCATGCGATTCAGGAGATGGTTCACCTCGTCGTTCACTTCCAACCGATCCCAGATGACTTCCTCAAGGATCTCCCGAATGTGGGATTCCCTACGTACGTGGTCACGTAGCGAGATTTTCCACAAATTAACCAGATCTTCTATCAATGAGTCTTCCCGTTCCTCATTAGCATTTATAGGTTCTTCCGCTGGTTGACCCATTATGCTGCAATGGCAGGTGATGCCCTAGTCCGTTCAGGGAACAGCGCCAAATGTTTGCCTACGGAATGTAATTCTACTCTTACGTACTACTGGCAAACTGGTAATGTGCAGAACATAGGATAAAATAGTAAACTGAAAGATATCATATTTGAACTCCAGAAACTTTATTCATTCTCAGAAATATCATGTACACAAGAGTATCAGCAGTGATTGACAATAAACATCTAATTCAAAAAGAACTATCATCCCCACTATCCCAATCCTACCATATAACGCTTCTACAAGGGTTGATAACCAACTCCATATTTTAATACTTCATAACAACAATAATGATAACATAATCTTCCCGAAGTACATACATTGGCTTATTCTTTACTAGTCTATAGTTTTATTAACAATTATCGACTACGGCCACCAAGTAGTCAATTACTACCACAACAAAGTAAAATATACGACTAACATTCAACAACAACATCCAGTCCAAGCTACTGTACGTCATCAACAACCAGTTCAGGTCGTTATTCAGCAACAACCAATTCAAGCAATGGCTCAACCGGCCCCTAATGGTGCTACTTGGTTGGTTAACAACCCGTCTCCACTAGAATTTGTTGATTACAATGACATGCCGAAGAATCCAGAGAATTTCTGCACCAAGTTCCATGTCAATGATGTGAATCGCACTGCTGAGGACCACATCAAGATGTTTGAAGATCACTTATGCAATAGGCAGATTGCATATGGGGACGTGGCTTGCAGACTATTTCCGTATTCCCTGGAAGAAGAAGCCCATTATTGATTTATTCACCTACCAGTTGGATCAATAAGGTCATGGGAGCAGATGAAGGAAGCCTTCATTGGAAAGTTCGGTGTACCTATTACTCCTGTAGAGATTTATCGTCAGTTTGTAGAAGTGAGAAGGTAGGACAGAGAGCCCATTCATGCGTTCAGCAACAGGTTTCAGAAATCCCTCACACGATTGCGTACTCCCTATATTATTGTTGATGCCAGGGATAATTACTATTCAACTTTAGATCCTTTGACCGCAATGTTTGTGAAATCTCACCCCACTCCGGCCAATATGAATCAAGCTTATGCTAAAGCTGTTGAAGTCAGAGTTTAGGGCAAAACATAACTGGGCCCTCACTATACACTGGCCTAATTACGGAAAACAACCAAATGCAAACACTCAGCTCGGCATGGAATCAACAAGTTCCAGCACTAAATGCAATTCCTCAGCCAGCTTATCAAGTGTCGGCACTATCAAATCAGTTAGTTCTCCACCCTGGGATACCTTTGTCCCAGGCACAAGCAACGCAGCCTGTTTATCTCCAAAACACAGTGCCACCAGTGAAAACTCAGGAGGAGAAAGATGAAATGAAAAACTTAGTAGAACAAATGAAAAGGCTGTCAGCTGAGGTGACTTACCTCAGAAATCAGAACAATCAAATTCAAGCCATGCAACGAAATTATCAAGCACATCAAGGTGCTAATTGAGGATATCAAAATAATCCTCCCAGTCATCAAGATACCCATCAAGGATACAGTCATGAAAATAGTCATGGGTATAGAAACAATAATCAAGTATTTCAGAAGAGACCCTGGAATACAGGGCCTAACAACGGAGGTGTTCCTTCACCATTGGACAATCCGCCACCTCCTGAGAACCGTCCTGTAGATAGAGTCTACTTGGCTGAGGCCACCTTGTCAGGATGGTGTAGACTACATAACACCAATCAGCACTCTGAGCTTTAGTGCCCTGAATTCCAAGTTGCAGCTGATATTTTTAAGAGAGAAGCAAAGAATACAGAGGCCACAAAGAATCCTCCAATCACAGATATGAGTTAGTCCCAGCACCCCGATATGATCAGGCATTCATCTTGGAAGATTTCAATTTTCCGCCCGAGTTTCAAAGTTATACACCCCCACCAGTTAATCGGAAATTTTTGCCAGCTTCAACAAATGGTCCCGTGGGGATGCTAGAGTTTCAAATGCCTTCAGAAGCTCATGCCGCGTATGTATCACCAGAGGAGCCTCTCAGAAGAGATGGTTATATTTTTCTGCCTCTTAACAATAGCGTCTTGGTAGAGGAAAGAAGGGAAGTGCAAGCTTTCCAGTCAGCTGGAGGTGGAGCTCCTAAGGTTTATCAAAGGAACTATCAACAAAATGAGCCTCTGACTACATCAACACCTCCAAATAATTTTACAACTCCCCCATATCCAAATGCGAGCAATAATCTGAGTTTACCAAGGGATTCTCCAGACTACAGGCAGCAGAATGCAACACAAAATAGAAGTGGACAACAAGCTACTCAACAGCCTGTTCACCAAGCTGAACGCGGACAGAGGGAGAAGTCTCCTAGAGAAGATATCAAGAAGCTTAGCTCCTACATGTTAAAAGAATTCAAGAAGATAAAGGTTAGTCTTCCCCTCTATGAGCTGATGAAGATTCCAGAAGTTAGAGACGCTCTCTTGGGAACCTTAGATGAAACTCCTATCATGAGAAGCACTTCCCAAGAAGGACCCAATGTACCGAGGAATTCGCCTGTTGTTACGCAATCTCGTCCCGCACAGAACACAAATGTGGTATAAGATGTGCCTCAGATGCCCTATAACACTGGGGAGGCTCAACAACAGTCTTCAAATTTTGTGGGCATGGTACAAGATTCTTCAAACGCTTCTGAGAAGCCAAGGACCGAAATTGAGAGGAGTGCTCAACCTGATGCTCCCACAGAACAGAAACAGATTTCAAAGGAGGTTGTTCAAGATAATCAAATTCAATCGAGCAGGAAAGATGAGAAAAAGGATAATTTGACAGAGGAAAGGAGAAAGCCAGTGGTGTTTTATCAGGGGAAGGACGGACCAGCCCCATTCCTTGTTTCAATTAGAATTTTTGGAAAGCTATTACATAATTGTTTGATCGATTCCAGCGCATCAAGTAATGTCATGCCTTTGAAGGTATGCGAGAGGTTGGGTTTAATTCCACTCCAAACCACCAAGAAGGTAACTTAGCTGGATAAGACGGAAGTTCCAATTGTGGGAGAGTTGAATGATATTCATATGAAGCTGGCAGCGGATCCCAGAGTTCAGAGCTGTATTGACATATCAATTGTGGATATACCAGATGGTTATGGCATGTTGTTGAGAAGAGATTGGTCCAGAAAGTTAAATAGATACATCGCGACTAACTTCTCTCACATGTGGTTACCTTTGAGAGGGATTCCAAATCAAATAAAAGTTGAGAGCACACCACGACTCAGATTAATGATCACGGAATATCGTGAGGACAATGAGATCTTATTTGTGGAAACTGATTTGGGCTCATATAAGCCCGTTAAGCAAGAAGTCCTCATGTTGCAGGGCTCGAATGAAGAAAAAAATTTAGAAGATGAACCTACCTCTACTGAAGTGTCGAATGAAGATGATTCAAGTAGGAGCGAAAGTGAAGGAATGTTTGAAAATTTCAGAGACTTTGTGTTAAAGAGTGTAAAGCAAGAGATAGAATTGGGAAGGGATGCCTCCAAAAATTTGCTACTTCCTAATTGGTGTAGAATTCACGAGGCTTTCCATTCAGAAATCATGTGTGCTATGTGCAAGATCACCATGGAGCAAATTTCAAAGATGGTTCCACAAGTCTCTTTAGAAAAAAATGTGAAGAAGTTAGTAAAGGAGAGGGCTCTTCCATGGAGAAATTGGTAAAGGATGAGAAAATCAAGCTAGAGGTGGAAAGGAACATTCCAGAAGCATGTGATCGAGAGGACATACATACCCAGCCTTCCAGTGTTCACATGGGAAATCAAATATGGACTTTGAGATTCGATGGATCAAAATCTAAGAAAGGAAATGGAGCTGGATTTGACCTTATAAGCCCAACTGGGGAAGCATATCTAGGTGCTTACAGACTCCAGTTCTCCTGCACTAATAATGTCACTGAAGATGAATCATTGATTCATGGGTTGATCCTCGCAGTCCAAAAAGGAGGCAAAATTGCACATGCCTATGGAGATTCAAATATAGTGGTCCGCCAAGTGAGAAATCAGTACGCTTGCCATGATAAGAGATTGAATCGCTACCGCAATAGAGTCTGGGACTTGATCGAGAGCTTCGACGCATTCAACATCAAGCAGGTCTAAAGGTCCAAGAATCCAGTTGCCAACTCTCTTGCGCAAGCAGCTAGTTCATTAGAGCCTTTGGCCATGGAAGGTTTGAAAAAGTATTCGTCCCTTTCTGGAGTTCTCAAACAGGACATGAAGGTAGACCTTTGAATTTTCAGAACAAGTCTATTATCCTCTATCCTAATTTCCCATGTCTATGAATTATAATGTCTGATACATTCCAACACTAGTTCGGGAAATTGCACTGCTATCGAAATGCGGTGGCCTCAATCAACCCACTACCCACTACTCTCTCAATGATAGGTGGAGAGTTAGGTTTGTTAAATTTGTTCTGCAATTCATCTAAATTAACAAGCCCTACCGAGTATCACCAATTTCAGGTCCTTCATAGGTTAACCCAGACACATACTCATAGCCAGCGTATTTAACCCTTGCCATGTGCACCAATGGCTTTTGACAATATATGTTTCTTCAATGCAAGAGTAAATAATTCAGAAAACAGATTGCAATGAATGAAAACTGAAAATACCTCTAATGGCGAACCGTGCAATTTGAATTGTGCGTCTTCTCCAGCTCGTCCTCAAAAATTGCCGCAATAAGAATGTTTTCCCATCCTCTTATTTTATCAAACTCAGCTTCACGGAAATACATGGGAGTAGATGGACATTAATGTCTTAATTTTGCATTATGAAACGTGGTAGCTATCGCTTTCACTATTCCCCACATAGCCGTCTTTCAAAAATTTAAAAACAAACGTCTACGAGCGGTAATAAAAGAGGTTTGAAGAACTCTATAAATATGCGCCCGAGTTCAAATGTTATAGTGAAAGACCGCCCAGGCTAATAATCATCATGCTGGCAGCAAAGGTTCGACAAAACATACAAAACACCGCCAAGTTTAAACATAGGAAGGAGATAAAAGGGGACTGAGCGGTAAAGTGGGAGGTTCGATGAACTTGAGAAAACACTGCCCGGGTTCATACCGTAACATGAAACACCGCCCGCATTAAAATGAGATGTTTTTAAATAAGCGGAAGACTCTATGAGGTGGGAAATGAAATAATAGTAACAAAGCCCAAACTAAAGTGTGCTCTACATTCATTTTATCCAAGATTGCAATAAAAAAAAAGAGCATGCAAAATGACATGCATGTTCAAATCTAATGTCGAAACACATAAGGGCATCCACATAACCGATACCACTTATGTGGTTGGATTGCAATCACTCCATTCAAGAGGTTCCATTAACTTGATTACAACAGAGAAGAGGACTCAAATTTCCCTCAAATTACATTTTAAAAGATATTACAATAATAAAATAATGAATTGAAAACCTTTTTTCCAACTTGATCACGATTTTGGAGCTCTTCCGAAGATCCTTGAATCCCCAGCAATGGTTCAACACCACCCAACCATGTGGCACCCAAAGGTCCACTCCTGCTGTGCTAGGAGATAGTAACACAAGCCACAAAGACACTCACACCAAACACATTGGGAGAAGGCTTACACACATGCCATACACGGAGCATACACGTAGCATACACATAATGCAAGAATCATGAAATCAACATCAAATGATGGATAAGAATACATCACTCATTGGTGTAATTTCCCTTACCCAGTTTTCCCAAGAATTCACTTATTGATTAGGGTTAGGGTTTTCCACCTTGTCAATTTTCAATCATATATCCTTGGCTGAAACCTGCATTCACCATTTGAACAATATTTCCACATATACACATGTCTATTAGCATTAATATTTAGATATTCAAATATAAACATAATGTAGGAGACCTGGTGTCTCTCAACCCCCGACTAATGCCAATAATGCAATCTGTTTTTTTTTTTTTTGTATTTTTTTATTTTTGAAGGTTTTTGTTTTTTTTGTGATTTTCTTGCTTGAAAGGGTTTTTGCGATTTTTGCATGAAATGATTCTAAAATACATATAAAATACAAGAATACAAATTTTGAAACAAAACAACTTCTAATCTAATGGCGAATGATTTTATTATACTTGATGAATGATTACAAAGTTGAAACAATAACATGCAAATAAAAAGGCAACAATATTTTATTCAAAACCTGGTTTATTTGCAGCTGCCTGTATGAAGGAAAAATGGTACGGCCAGCTTGCATAAAGAACTTCTCCCTCTTTCAAATGTATGCCAAATCCTCCAGAGACCTAGGCGTCACCAGCTAAGAAGGCAGAAGATAAAAAGGCAAGGCGATTTGCACTGAATGAGAGGTACGACCTTGCAGCTGAGAGGTACGGCAGAAAACCAGCAAGTACAACAGCTGCACGGCCTTGGGAAATGTGCCAAATGATGATCTTGAAGAGTCGCTTGAAAGGAATTCCCTTCTGAATGAAATCAATCCAAACCCCTGACTGAAACTTCACAAATAAGCTCTTATATGACCTCTGAATGAAGCCACGTTGATTAGCAATCTTCAGTTGATCTTTCACAACCTCAGTATGCTTGATTCTAAAGAGGAAACGTTCTCCAAAATCTGATTTTCAGAAACCCTTGTTTCTCAAACTCCAAAATTCTCAGAGAGATGAAGACAAATTAGAATAATCAATAATAATGAGTTCCATTTGTCTTTGAAACATTAAATAATCCTCTCAAGAGGCTCGACCCCCAAAAAAAAGAAACTTTATAAGCATTTAATAATATTAAATTCGCCCTTCTTGAGACTTAGGCTAATTAATCATTAAATGGCATCCTTTTTTAATGAGTAATAAATACCCATTCAATAATATAATCGCCCCTTTTATTATAAAGTCATTAAATACTTTATAATAATCCATTTAGTAATTAATATTTTCATTATTTGACTTTATAATATAAAGTCACAATAATAATTATTCATTTATCATTAAATGCTCAATTATTCTCCGTTTGCTCAACAAACTGCCAAACTAGGTCGAAATTGAGAAAGCCAACTGAGCCAGCTGCCCTGCCAGAAATAATAAACCCTGAAAGTCTGACTTACTATAAATAGTAAGTATCCAAATATCACTCTGTAAGCATCTGCAAAGGACCAAACCTAAATCAAATTGTGGAATAATGTCCCAAAACTCTGGATAACTGCAAAGGAAGACCTAATCACATTTGTCAGCCTAGGAGGGTCAAAATGATAGGCTAACCCCTCAATCACCTGAACTGCCTAGGAAGGGGACATTACACATAATCACAAAGCAGTTATGAAGACATATGAGGAGTAGCATGGGTAGATCCGCCCGAAACCGTAATCCCTAGTACAAAGGTGGTAACCTACAACCCTCCCTTCTTAGCGACTTGTAACTGCATTCTCTATCCATGTAGATAGATCCACCCGAAGTCCTGAGCTAAGTTCAAGGGGTTGTAACCTACAACCTTCCACTCTAGGGGACTTGTAATTGCATTCTCCATCCATGACATCTCCTCGAAAAACACATGACCTACTGGGGGAAGTGTTGATGTGTTTTTCGTGACTGCACCAACACAGAATAAAGTTACCAACAGCGACTCTATCCTCTCTTGAACAAAGTATTCAGCATGCTAAGATTGTGAGAGAGTTCATGCTTTCAACTCGAAGGTTCCTTCTATGCAATGGATAGCCTCAGTTGGTTCTCTGTGATTTGTTGGTATTTCAAGGGGACTTACAAGATTGTTCAATAGTGGAGAAAGGAATTTGAATGCTCGAAAGGTTTTTCTATAAAGCTCTTGTTTCCCAAACTAACCAAAAAGTACTGAATTGAAATGGTTGCAGGGATAAGAAGGTTCTAATCTAAGGCGT
Source organism: Sequoia sempervirens (assembly GCA_007258455.2). Taxonomy (NCBI): domain Eukaryota; kingdom Viridiplantae; phylum Streptophyta; class Pinopsida; order Cupressales; family Cupressaceae; genus Sequoia; species Sequoia sempervirens. The sequence goes on along the minus strand of VDFB02115631.1, from coordinate 55,189 downwards.
GGGACATGGCAATCAATTCTCGCAGACTTCAACCGAACTTTGCTTTGCCTTGCTTCGAACAACCTCCATAAAACCGGTGCAATCTTTAGAGGGGTAACCAAAGGTATTCAGATCATAATTCAACACGAAGACACTGTCACAACGACGCATACCAACATGTGAATTGTTATCACGGAATCTAGCCATCGTTCCACGGATAACCCCCCTACAAAACTTGTTCGTTTCCTGGGTTCGTGAAGTTCAAGCACGCAAAACGATGTGATTTTTGAGTCACCTCATAATGCGTTCCAAAGCCTCAAATAGTCAGTTTGAGCATCCCCCTAGGTTCGCCTCGCGAAGACCTTCGAAACGAGCTCCTTCGCGAAGTCTCACTATTCATACTTAGTCGAATTGTGAAATATGCAGTTGCACTCAAAAAGTGCGACCCTGCTCATAGCCAAAATTGGCTAAGTGTTGAAAGTGCAGGGGCGCTGAAAATCAGCGCCCCTACATAAAAGTGATTTTGTCAAAATATGTAAGAGCGCTGAAAAAGTGCGCTATTACACTTTGTGTCTAGACTTAGTCATTTTTTGCCTGGGCGCATTTCTTCATGTCTTTGACATTTTTCGCTTATCGTGCCACTTTTTATGCCTCAATTAATTGGGTTACTTGAGTTAAGTTTTTGTATTTCCCTTTCACTCAAAAGTGATTTTATTGTTTCATTTTCATTGTTTGTGGTCTTCAAACTCCATTCCTTCTTGCTAGGCGAAATCTTCTCAAGCTGCAAAACACATTTTTTGGAGAAATCTGAAGTTCCTCCCAACCAAGTTTCACGTTTTCTCTTGGTAAGTCGTTCCTCTTACCTTTCCTCTATTTTCCTTCACTGTTTTGTACACGTCTTAGTGATCTACATGTGTGTTTTTATTTACCATTGTTTTCTTCTTATGTTTTAAGTAAACCCTCGCGTTTTTTTTCTTATTTCTTTTTTGTTTTTGTTTATGGTGTCTTGTTTATTCATGGGTTTGTCTTTCTCTTACCTAAATCGCGTTTCCTCAAGCTTCGTTGCTCCAACGAACTCCCCTTGCTTGTTTTTTAACATGGCTTTCTTCTCTACGCGTTTTCTCCTCTCATTCATTCTCCCACGCGTGTTACTTCTTCTCACGTCGCCATTCAGCAATGTTTTAGTGCGAGCAATAAAAGCAACTCACGTTTTGTCAGTAAAATTGCATGGTTTTCGTTTACTTAATCAATGGCGATGATTTGGAGGTTGATTACAGTCCAATACATGTTTCCACGTAGTGTTTTTAAGCGTTCCATACTTCTAGATGGTCAAGGCGCTTTCCTCTAACATCATTGCACTTTTGATTCCAAGTTTATGTTTCAAATGCAGTTGCGCTAAAAACTAGCGCCATTACACCCAAAGATATGAAAAATTTGCCTAACACTGAGAAGTGTAGGAGCGTTGTTTTTCAACGCCCTGCACCAAAGCCAGTTTCCTTAAAAATTCAAGGGCACTGATTTTCAGCACCCCTGCACTTTTCCCAATTTTGTTCCAAAACATTTCAAACTTGCCAATTTCGTTTCAAACCTCTTTCCATCCACTTTGTGCATCATTTTGCATGCCTTTGTCATCTGCTCCACACTTGCTCATCGTCGTTGCTCGCCTCACGCATTCCCATGCTATTTAATGACTAACATTTGTTCTGACTCCACATCTTGCAATCTCTTTTCAAGATCCTCAAATTTGATTGATCAAAGATTCAATTGCTCTCAGATGACTGGCAGAAAACCTCCGTCTTCTTCAAAAACAAAAGGAAAAATGAAATATAAGTATCAAGGTGTCTATCCGCTAACTGTAGTGGTCTCCAAGGTGGAAGAAATAAAAGACACAAAGGTTGGTCATCAAGACTTGGTTGATTTTGCAGAGAAAACTGAGAAGAAGCCTCTTCCTGATCCTATGAGAGCAATTGTACACAGTAACCTGCATTTGGGAGCTATGTTCCCTACTACTGCACACAATACAGAATTTGTCCTTCAAGTGGCATCCCACTACATCAGGGAAAGCAGAAGTGTGATTGATTCTTCTGGGCACGAGATTTTAAGACTCGACCCTGACTTCTTTGATATTGTGTTTAAAGTTCCTCAAATGGAGAAGTACATTGACATCTCGATACAAAAAGCACAAGAAGTCTTTGACGCTGATCCCAACAAGGCTAAAAACCTAATAAATAGCCGATGGTTGAAGAAGCCTAGGCAAACTGTTTCCAGATGGCCAAAGGGACTCCTGCGAAGTGATTTCAAAGATGATGTCAAAGATATGATCACATTTTTAAGCAGAGTGAAGGGCTTGCCTGAATCATCCACTTTTCATGATTGGATGTATGAATACATCAGGATTATAAGAAGACAAAAGTTCACATTGACTAGGGCAAATAGATCAGCGATGAAATACATGAGCAACTGATTAATGCACCTTCTACATTAAAATTCTATATAACTTCTTATCTGGTGTATGCAGTAGCTGTAATGAGGCAATTTCCAGGTCTATCCACAAAAGGGAATCGGATGTTGGTACCTGTGTATAAATTCTTCTATCAACTGGAATTGAAGGAAAGCTTCCATCATTTCAGACGGGTTATTGATGCTTTCTTCGCACCTTTGCTTTTCAACTCTGATCTGACTCTCAAGAGGAGAAGGGTATCTGATGAGGCCTATAAGGCGATAAGTAAAGTTGGATGCTTATTTCTACAATTCCCAACATTTACTTATTTGAGAGTAGGGTGCTACACTGGCTTCCCTTACATGCTGCCACGATATCCTTCGGACAAGTGGGTTCTCATGGAGATGTGCAAACAGCTGATTTCAGTGCATAAAGAACGAAGAAATAATCACAAGTGTGGATTCAAGTTCCCACTGACAATCGGCAGATATACTATCCCAACTGTACAGAAAGCCAAATCTGTTTATGCTAAGATGCAAATCATGACAATCAGGACCTACAGGTATAGGTTTGATTTGATTACCGGGATGTCAGGAGGCAATTGCAAAAGGGCCATCATCACAAGTACCGTTTTGAAGACATCTGGGCTGATTGCAGAGATGAGGAAGCCATTAGCAAAATGGATTATTGCAGGTTGACCGTACAGCAGATCAAAGACCTTGATATTGCTGACATACTAGAGGATTTTACAGATCCTGGTGATATCATGAATGTTGTCTATGATGAACAAGAGGTTTCTAAAAGGCCGTTGCCTGCAATTCAATGGTCTAGGAAAGAAAGTACTAGCATCAGAGAGAGATTGGCACCAATCCTATCCAATACTGCAGAATGGTTACACAAGCATGGTTTTGAATGAAAAGTTTTAGAACAGATTCGGAAGGAGAAGAATCCGAAGCAGAAGCTCGCCGACAACAAGAACTCCGCATGAAAAATAAATCAGCGGTTGTTCCCACTTCTTCACGAAGAGGTCCCAGGATCAAGTTTATTGTTGGCAAGAAAGATACCCAGGCCGTCCCAGAAGGAGAAACCACGGAATCTGATCCATCTCACTCTAAAGGTAAAAAGCTTGTTTCAGAGGAGATAGATTCTGATGAAGAAGGTACTTCTAGTGACCAATCCGCTAAAGATGAAGACTCAGCAAAAGCAAACTCCGATGCAGAAGAAGTTTCTGAAAGTGGACAAGAGTCTAAAGAAGATTCTGAAGAAGAATCTTGTTGATGTGTTTTTCGTGACTGCACCAACGCAAAATAAAGTCGCCAACGGCTACCCTATTCTCTCTTGATCAAAGTATTCCGCACGCTAAGATTGCGAGAGAGTTCGTGCGTTCAACTCCAAGGTTCTTTCAGTGCGAATAGTCTCAGTTGGCTCAATGTGATTTGCTAGTATTTCAAGGGGACTTACGGAATTGTTTGGCAGCGGAGAAAGGAATTCAAATGCTCGAAAGATTTGTCTATGAAGCGCGGGTTTCCTATTTTAATCAGAAAGTACTGAATTGAAATGGTGTAAGGTTTAGAGAGTCTAAATATATTCTAAGGCGTGGGATATGGAGCTCAACTTCAGCAAACTTCAACCGGACTTCGCTTTGCCTCGCATCGGACAGCTTCCACGGAGTCGGTGCAATCTTCAAGGGAGATGACTAAAGATGTTCAAACCACCACTTGACATGAAGATACCATCACAACGACGCATACCATCATTCAAACTGTGATTGAAGTTAGGCCCACAACGTTTCCAGTTGACCACACAAGGCGCATTCACCATCAGCAAACACACTAGTGGTATGGATAGACGAAGTTGCTTAGATCAAACACCACATTCCACAGCTAACAACTACTTGCATGGAATGAAAATTATACTACTTTGAACTACCATTTGAATCGGAAGGACGAAGAAACCTTGCTAGCTACTCACAACAAAGACGAAATTCACCATCAATGAAAAACTCTTTTATTGAGAGAGTGTTCACAACAATTTCTTACAAAGTTTTCAAAGGGAAAACTTTCCCTCTTCTTCAAACTACACTATCAATCTATACTAAGTTACTCTAAGCTATCCCCTAGCTGTCTCTCTATTCTAATCTCTATTGTCTAACTTCTACTTCTAATGAGATACAAATGAGGGGGACTCCCCCTTTATATAGCTGGCCAAGTCCAACGGACGGCTCAGATTACAATCGGCCGGATGGCCCAGATCGTGCCACCTCAGCCCTAAACAAGATTCACCCTAAAAACCGCCACCAAGAGGAGTGGGGTAATAAATGAGCCATTAATGTCCATGATCCTTCTAGAAGATTCCAGTCTTGAAACGCGTTCACACTGCTCTTGATCTTCTTCTTGACGTCGTTCTTCAACTTTGCTCGAGCTTCCATTCTTTTCTCCATCTTGAGTTATACTAAGTCCCAACACTTAGCCATTTTCTTGCAACTTTTCTTCCTTCGCGATTTATCATCTTGAACTACTTGCTTCAAATCATCACCGCCTAGTCTCGACGTTCCTCCTGCAAACAAGCAAGGAGAAGAGTATTAGAACACTTCATAATATAAATTCACTTTACTTACCAGGATTTTCACGCTCTAACTTCCAAGCGTTCATCGCCCTCACTAGCCAACTTCTGCCTTCTTCATGATTCTTCATGCCTTAGCCAAATTTTCAACCCATCTTGCATTCTGCCTGGCGCACACTTCACTCTGATATTTCATCCAACTCAGGCTCGAGAAAGAAAAATCCTCGATCAAAAATTATCTAGGTGCCCAACTTCAAATTCATCCGCCGAGGCATTTTATCTCGAAAACACATTTTATTCCTTGCCTTAGAAAATTTCCTTGGGAAAACTCATCAATCCTGGTGTCCATCCAAAATATCCATCCTGAAGGCTTGGCGAAGCGTGGAAGACTTTAAAATCCATTCCTCATCGATAATCTTCAATACCCAGAAGAAAATTTCCTTCAGAACGCGTCGAACTCATGGGTGCACAACGAACGGGTTCATTTAATTTTCTTGAATTTTGCACCTTAGAAAAATAATTTTCAACAAATTTATTCGAGCTCCTCATCCCTGTGAGTACTTTGTTGCTCCGACTTGAGAAATTTTTATCAACCTCACGAAGCTGACACTATCTGACTTCATCTTTGGCAATTTTGCTCATGTTTTGAGAAATTTCATCACCTCTCTAGACTTAGGCGTTTTCCTTAAGGGAGAAAATACTTCATGCCTTAGAAAATTTTTGAATCACTTAGCACTTTTGAAAATTTTGCCATAGGAAAATTTTACTCAACTTCGTTCACCTTGTCTGCAAGGAAAATTTTATTTCAACAACTCACTTAGAAATATTATTTCCATTACCCTGGGCGCATTTTATACCCTGAAGGACACTTTTATTAAAAAAAATTCCAACGCCTAGCATCAACTTTACTTTCACCACCTTGTAGTTTACCTTACCACCTTAGGCGCATTTGACATTTGAAGAAGAAGATTGATCACGCCTAGCATACCTCACTTCACCCTCAACACCTTGGGCGCATATCACATGTGTGGAGGATTAATGTTTACCACGCCTAGTATGTGACTCTTCAACTTCTTTGTTTTTGTCCTCACATGGCTGCTTTTGGGCGCATTTCACATTTGAAGAAGGATGGAAATTGTTGACTTGTTGACTTGCATGGGCGCATTTGTGAGAGAGAGAAGAATTTTAAATCTCCAACGCCTTGGCATGTGACTCTTCACCTTCTTTTCTTTTGTCCTCACATGGCTGCTTTTGGGCGCATTTTGGCATGCTTGAAGGATGAACGCCTTTGACTCCTTTGACTCACTTGCTTTTGGGCGCATTTGAACATGCATGAAGGATGGGTGCATTTAGGGGGTGGTGGAGGATATTTCCATGCCTTAGAAATTTTTGCTATCAACTCTCTCAACTTGGGCGCATTTTGATGGGTGAGGTGGATGAAAAACTTTGACTTTCTTTGACTTGCTATCCTTCTTTTTGCATGGGCGCATTTTGGCCTAGGAGGTGAATTTTTATACTTAGAAATTTTTTTGAATGCTACTAGCTTGCATGTGGGCGCATTTTGGCATGGCTGAAGGATGAAACATGTTAGAAACTTTTTCAAACACCTTGAATACTTGTTGGGCGCATTTGGAGGTGGCAGGAAGATTTAACAATGCCTTAAAATATTTTTCACCAACTTATTTCTCCCTGGGCGCATATGAGGCATGAGCAGGATATCTTCATCACTTAGAAAAATTTTATCACCTACCAACTGGATGAGGGGGCATTTGAAGTAGGCTATAGGATGAAACTCAGACTTAGACATTTTTATTTTATTTTTTACCTTCCTCTGCCAGCTTCCCATGCCTTACTATAAATAGTAAGTCTCTCAATTTTCACACTTCAGAAGCTCAGGTTGATTTGAAATTTTGAACACTAGATCTTCATGACTCCATCAACCCGTTCACACTGCTACTCTAAGCTGACTTGCTAAAAATAGCATATTTCTAGAGGTGATTTACTATAAATAGTAACTGCCTGCTTCTGATAGCTCCACTGCTCCAACTGACTTGAAATTTGAATGACATGCTCCTCACCACGTGACCTTACTGCTGACATCGGTGCATGCACTTGACTTGCTATTTTTAGCCTGTTTCCAAATTGACTTACTATAAATAGTAAGTTCTCCGTTTGACTTCAAATTTTACCAGTAGATAGCCTGAAGGATGCTGATCGCGGTGGTTTACACCGGTTTTCGAAAATTCTAACTTTTTACCCTTCTTTTCGGGTCTCGAAGCTGAAAACCCTAATTTTCTCTGCATGCGTATCAAATGATCTCTGTTTATCCTCGTTTCTGATGCATTGCGATCAGCTCATGATTCTGAGTTGCTGGGAGGCCGCCGCCGAAATGTATCTGCTAAAAATAGTAAGTTCCTTAATAAGTGATCATCTCTGTTTGCATGTCACATCACTGCGTAGCCCTCAAAAAACCCATAAGGAATATGCAGACATGCAAAAGAAACCCTGACATGCAAACCCTAAAAATAGTCTCTGAAGGCTGAACTCTGAAAGTTGTTGTCTCGCTTTGCATGTTATATCGTTGGGAAGATCTCTAAAAACCCAGAAGGAATCTCTAGACATGCGTTGAAAAACTCTGCATCTAAGCCCTGAAATTTGCTCCGGAAGCTGAACTGCTAAAAATAGAAAGTGGTCTGTTTCAGCTCAAATTTTGCACACGAGCAGCCTGATGTGCTCTGAATGCAGTGTGGCAGTCGGATTTTCAAAAATGCTGAAGGACCGCCTGTAATTGCACACTTACTAAAAATAGTAAGTACTCAGAATTTGATGAAATCTCAATGGTAGCCTGCTGGAAGCACACTGGTAGTAATGTTAGCCTCAGATTTCAATTCATTCACTTCGCTTGACCCTAGATTGACCAGGAAAGCACAAACCCTAATTTTCAGACTTGGCCAAAAGTTCATGTTTAAACTCAATGACAGGCACAATCCCGGAAAGACAGACAGTAGAAAAGAGAGACAACGACAAAACAAACGAAAAGCAAAGCCAAAATTTCGGAACGAAGTAAAAATAAGGGGGGTCCCCATTTGTAATGGGGCGATGTGTGAAAAAGGTCACAACAAATCTGAAGGTGATTCCGAAGGTGAACCAGAATCGGAGAGACAAGAGGGTGATCAACAGGAACCCAGGCATGATCAAGAAAGAACTATGTCTCCACCTGAGAATGTAGTTGACAAAATTCCCAGAACGTCATCACCTGTGATTTCTAGTGTTCCTCATACCCCTCCAAATTCGAGTACTCCACCTCCTGTTCCTTCATCACCCATTCCTACCAAATGCATTCCTGCAGTAGAGGTATCCACTATTCTTGCAGCATCAACCTTGCTTGATACTCCCTCGATGACAAGCATTCATACGATTGATATACTGTCAAGTCCTCCATCATCCATTCCTAGCTTGTCTTCACCGACGTATGATATCACTTCTAAAACTGAATTCAATCAATTCATGAATGAGTCAATGCGTGATCAGATCAATGTGCAGTCTACAGGAGCAATGATGACAGACACTTCTCCTATTGTCATGATACCCATGGTAACTTCAGAGGTGACAATGACGACTGAGTTGACAGTGAATCCAGAAGTTCGCACCTCCTTCCTTCCCCCTTGGCTGATATCTCAAGTATCGAAGCGGAAAAAGCAAATGATCTCTCCAGAGGAGCTCGACCTTGAAGAGATAGTCCCTCCAAAGGCTAAAGGGAAGAAAAAGGAAAAAGTATACTCAAGGCTAAACGTTGACAAAACTGGCCACAAGTATGCGGAGATTGGCATACCACTGCGAGAAGAAGGAGATGTCAATATGGAGGACTACACGGTAACAAGAGTCCAGCTTGGCAAGGTTACCAATGAAAGTACAAAAGCAGATGCGCAAGTGACGTTGGACATCTTGGCTAGAAGACTGGATAAAATGGAGCAAGCTCGCAATATGTACAAATAGAGGGCAGAGCATTATGCCACTGTTGTAAAGAGACTTGCAGGATCTCCAACTAATGCACAACCGCTGGCAGTGTTAAGTATTGAGGACCCAGCTGTCAAGAAAGATGAGAAGTTCGCCTCCAAAGGCAGGGTGTTGTATGATTTTGTTGAGAAGATCATAGAACACGGATCTCAGATCATAATTGCTCACATTGGATAACCTGAAAACGCATCTTGACAGGTGCAAGAAGGTTCACTCATCTGCCATGAGATAGATCACGAGAATTCACACCATTGTGGATTACACCATTGGTCCGGATGAGAAGTTCGTGCAAGAGACCAGGAAGAAATACGAAGACTTCCACGCCCAAAGCAAGGAAACATGAAGGTTCCTGATCTCCAGTGTTAGACATTTTCGATGCATCCTTTTATGCATCTTGTAAATATTTCCTGACATTTTATATGTCTTTTTGTAAATTGTAATTGCACCAAGTTCGAGATGTAATCTTTTGAAAACAAATTACACTTTGACTTTGGTCAAAATTAGGTGAGATCTCCTTGAATCGCTCACCTAACTTTCCTTGATTTTCTCAAGTTAGTTTCCTAATTTTGCTCATCCCTCTTTCTATAAATATGAGGGATTTCTATTGTATTAAGGATCTTTTAGTATTTTGCAACGAAGTGCTGCCCTTTTGGAAACAAATTGTGAAACTTTGTGTTCATACTTTGCAAACAAAATTTGATCAATAAAGAAGAAGATTTCAAACCAGACTTTGTGTTGGATTCGATAGTCTTGTGAATTGATCTCTTTTGGTGGTAATTAGTAAGTGATATCTGAAAGACTCTAAGCAATTCATGTAAACTTTGTGTTACATCTTTTACTTAGATTTACATTTGTGTTTTGGTTAACTATGGTTGGATGATCTACAAGACTTTGCGCTTGTAATTATTCATCCTCTTTGGATATTTTGGTTGGATAATCTACAAGACTTTGCGCTTGTAATTGTTCATGTTGTTCGAGGAATTGCTGCATCTAAGAAGACTTTGTGCTTCTAATGTGACAAACAACATATCTATCACAAATCCACCATTGATAAAGCTACGGAACGACTTTGTGCCTTCGTGAGCTTTCCCCTTTATTTTACTTGTTTATTGTTAATTACTTCTAGTATCTCTACACTTTGCTTTGACAAGATAGAGGTATTGGTATTACTACTAGTTGATCGTTTAAAGTTATTAAGAAGTGAGAACTTCCAACAGTGAAGCATTGTAAACATCTTCTCTGAAAAAAGAGAGAATGATGAATGTAACACACCCCCCCCACTTCATAAGTATAGTGTACATTGTGTAATTACTTTATTTGTTTTACCATCGCTTCCGTCAACAGTAAGAAGGGCGCCTCCCCTTTTATGAGAGGAGAGATTCATATCTCACATAGCTGTGGCTGAAGTCCTAGTTGTGTAATCTATCAAAAAGTTGATTACATAATTTTCACCCAACATGAATTACAAACGAAGTTAAATCCGCAATGTTCCAATTGACCACACAAGGCAAATTCACCATCAACAAACACACTAGTGGTATGGATAGACGAAGCTTGCTCGAATCAAACACCACATTCCACAACTAGCATCTACTTGCATGAAATGAAATTTACTCTACTTTAAGCTACTACTCAAATCAGAAGGACGAAGAAACCTTGCTAGCTACTCACAACAAAAGACGAGATCATCATCAATGAAAACTCTTTTTATTGAGAGAGTGTTCACAACAATTTCTTACAAAGTTTTCAAAGGAAACACTTTCCTTCTTCAAACTATCCTACCAATCTATGCTACACTATCAGTCTCTTTGCTATTCTATAATCCTAATCTAATCTATAATAAATGTACAAATGAGGGGAGATGCCCCTTTTATAGTTGGCCCAGTCCAATGGACGGCTCAGATTCAATTACAATGAAGGGCTCAGATTGAGCCACGTATACCCTAACCCTAAAAACCGCCACCAAGAAGAGGGGTAATAAATGAGCAATTAATGTCCACCATCTTCTAGAAGATTCTTGTCTAGAAACACGTTCGCGTTGCTCTTGTTCTTCTTGTTGACTGCAAACTGGATGAGGCTGATCATCATGGCTTCAACTTCTTGAAAGGGTATGGCAGGCACATTCTCAATCTAACTCCAAGGCGGCAACTTCTTTCTTCTGCTCGATGATGATTTTCTTCTCAACTGACATTCTCTAACTCTGAACTGCATGAGGATGATTATTTCTCCACCCCTGATCCTGAAGGATTTTCTTATCTTGGACTCGATCATTTCTTCCTCGCCATCTACCTCTCTGAATTGAGTGCATATTAGGTTATTCCAACACTTAGCCATTTCTTCCAACATGCAACTTTTCTTCTTTCGAGGTTGTAATGTTGTCTTGGATTACTTGCTTCATCGCTTCAAGTCATCGTGCTCTGGCCCCAGCGTTCATCCTGCAAAACAGATAAAGATAAAAGCATCATAACACTTATAGTATAAATTCACTTTACTTACCTAATCTCGATATTCTGACCTCCAAGGTCTGATTGATCTCTAGATCCGGTAGAGTTTGCCATTTTTCTCTAGCAAACCCTGCTTTCTTCATAACTTTCATCACGGGCGCATTTAGCATCTGTGAGCTAGGGCGCATATCATCCTAATATTTGAGTTTCACTTTATCTCCAAATTCTTCATGCCTTAGACAAATTTTACATCCTTTGCCTAGAGAATTTCATCCACCAAGCGCCCACTTAAAATCTCCACTTTAAAATCTTAGGTAAGGCGTGGAGAGTTTCAAAATCATCTCTGTTGAAAATATCCAATACCCAGAAGAAAATTCCCCTCAAAAAATGTGAAATTCATGTGTATAAGGCGAAGGGGTACATTTAATCTTTCTTTACCCTTGAAAATATTTATTTCTAAAGTCTATTTATCTCTCCAACCTTGGGCGCATTTACCTAAGCCAACTTTCATTCCCAACGCCTTAGACAAGTTTTTTCTCAACTTCTTTATCTTGAGAGGATTTGGCAAAGTCAACCTCCATTTTGTGACACTCAGAAATATTTTCAAGCCAATATCTTGTCAAGGGTGCATTCAAGGGTCTGTGGTTTCATTTTCCATGCCTTAGAAATTTTTTAAATCACCTGTCTCTTCAAAGGCGCATTTGACATATGCTACTTCCATTTTTCATACTTAGGAAATTTTCACCTTCTACATGTTGCTTTCAAGGGCACATTTGACCCCTTGTACTTCCAATTTACTTTTTCCATGCTTGTTCTTGGGCGCATTTGGACCCCTGTCATTCCATTTCTAATGCCTTAGGAATATTCTCCTTCATGTATCTAACTTGGGCGTATATTAGGAGGGGAGCTTCAAGTTTTCTTCACTTAGAATTTTTTTCTAGCCATTTCACTTCCACTTGGAGCAAGGGCGCATTCTAGGGGTGGTACTTCCATTTTTCTCATGACTTAGTAAATTTTATGCCTTCTTGATGCCTAGGGCGCATTTGAGGTGTCCTACTGCCAGTTTATCATGCCTTAGAAAATCTTTCAACTCACATGTTGCCTCCAGCCACCTTGGGCGCATTTTGGTGGTGCCCCTATTTTAATTGCCTTAGCCAATTTCCTACACCTCTTCTCCAGCTTGAGGGCGCATTTGATAAGTGATGGAGGAATTTCATGCCTTGGAAATAATTCCCAACATCTTTTCTAGATGGGTGGCTTGGGCGCATTTAGAAGGGCCTACAGGAACTTTTCATCACTTCATTTTGTCCTTACTCCTCCAAATTGGGCACATTTTCAAGGGTCCACAGGAATTTTCTATACTTAGAAACTTTTCTCATGCCTCACTCTAGACTGGGCGCATATAGGGGGCTGAGTAGGAATTTCTCATACTTAGAAAAAAATTCATCCTTCAGCCAGCTTCACCTTGGGCACATTTGACAGGGGGAGGAGGAATTCTATGCCTTAGCAATTTTCAAGCCATCACCCTCAGCAAATTTGGGCGCATTTCAAGAGGTGAGGAGGAACTTCTTCAAACTTGGAAATTTTCATGCTTCCTTACCTGCCCTTGTTTACTATTTTTAGCAAATACTCTGGTTCTCATACTTCTACAGCTTGGATTGACTTGAAATTTGTGCCATTGGATCCTTGTGACCTGTTTGAACTGTTCACACTGGTGACTTGTGCTGACTTGTTATTTATAGCCTGTTTCTAGAGATGACTTGCTATTTATAGTAACTGCTTGATTTCAGAATTTTTGCAACTCCGTTTAACTTTAAATTTGACTGATGTGATCCTCATGGGTTAACTAGCCTGTTCACACTAGTGTCTCGTGCTAACCTACTATTTATAGCCTGTTTTAGAAGTGACTTACTATAAATAGTAAGTGCTCAGATTGCCTTCAAATTTTACTAGTGAATTCCTTGAAAGATACTGATCGCAATGGGATACATCAGTTTTCGGAGATTTTGGCGTTTGACCCTTCATTTTGGGTCCCGAAGCTGGAAACCCTAATCTGACTTGCATGTTGCTCAAAAGATCTTCGTTTGACCCCGTTTTTGTTGCATGTTGCTCTATTCGTGATGTTGAAGTGTTGGGCAACTGTCGGAGTGATCCTGCTAAAAATAGTAAGTGTATGAAAAAGTGACCAATCAGCTGCCGAATGAGTTTGCATGTCACACAGCCCGAGAGATCTCAAAAAACCCAGAAAAACCTAGTAAACTGGTAAACTGGACTGCATGTAGGCATTGGCTAAAAATAGTAAGTTCTTGAAAAGAGATCAACTCTGCTTGCATGTTACCTCGTTGTGTAGCCCTTGAAAAACCCATAAAGAATAACCTAACATGCACCGAAAAATCCTGCATCCAAACCCTAAAAATAGCCTCTAAAGACAACTCTGCAAAAAGGTCCTAATCCTGGTTTGCATGTTATACCATCACAAAGGTTTTGAAAAACCTAGAAAGAATCTCCAGACATGCATTTGAAACTTCACATGCAAACCCTCGAAATAGCCTCTGAAGTCCGAACTGCTAAAAATAGCAAGTGGTCAAATTCTGCTCAAAATTTGCAGGCAGGTTGCTTGAAGTGTTATGGACGCAATGTCAAGCTCAGACCTCAATTTGCTTACTCGAATCGACCTCAACTTGGCATGAAGAAAGCAAACCCTAATTTCTCAGACATAACCAAAATTTCAATTCAGACAGACACATCCCTGGAAAGATAGAAGAGACAAAGAGAGACAACAGAGCCAAAAGACCCGAATGGAGCAAAAATTAGGGGGTCCCCATTTTGAATGGGGTGATGTGTGAAAAGGTCACAACAGGAAGCCAACGGAGCTTATAGTGGCCTAGGCCTACCACCCCTCCATGGCCGCAGCGGAATCTTAGGTGGGACCCCCCTCCCCCTCCATGGCCCAACCCTTGCCATGGGATTAGCGGAATCTTAGGTGGGACCCCCCTCCCCCTCCATGGCCCAACCCTTGCCTTGGGATTAGCGGAACCTTAGGTGGACTTGCCACCCCTCCATGGCACCTCCCTGCCTCAGGTCCTAGGGGCAGAACCTTAGGTGGGGGTTTTTAGGAACTAGTTTCTCAGGCCCTTCCTCCCTAGTAGGTTTACAAGCACGAAGAAGACAATCTTTTAGCAATCAAATACACTTGCATTTATTACTGATTCATTAAGTTAATATCAACATCATTATCATCATGATAATACTAAAGAAAGCATTACACCAATAATCAGATTAGCAATATCTATTTCTTATATTCAAAATATGCTAAATATTATTGCTAAGTGAGTACATCACCCGAGTTGTTGTATCTCTCAATGTTTTCTGATTCCTTACTCGCCTCCTTCAACCTTATACTAGATTGACCATAGGATGAGGACAACTCATAAATATACATAATCTACTTATATTTATTTTAAAGAGTCATCATTACTTATAAGACTTAATAATTGCTGCAAGTATCATTATTGTATATTCACAAGTGATCCACATATCTAATTACCCATACATATATTATCTATATATATACACATACGATTTTATAATATATATATTATTATTATTATTATTATTATTATTTCCAACTGATTTCCATTTACAATAATTTCTTGGTATATATATATATATATATAATTATGCCTTTATATTATTATATTTAACTTACAGTTAATGTATGCTTTATTCCCTTTCACCGCTGCTGCCACTCTAATATATATGATCTGCAGGGGTTCCTTTATTCCCAGCCACCATTCTCTACCCTCTAACCTACTTTATATCCTTAGCAGGTTACAGTTCAGAATATCTGAGTGTATGCCACGAGAATATGCAGACTTTCTATTCTTCTTTTTTTATTTTCTGATCGATCCCCCCTTGGAAGTTCCTACACCTCCTTTAAATATTCCCCATCTGCTGATGGGGTGTGTCTTTTAGTAGTTGCTGATCCTAAGGTGAATCGCTGCAGTGTTTGGTTTAATAATATGATTGCTTCCCTAATGGTGCCTTTTGGTATAGTGCTGCCTTTTGATGATAACTAATATATCTTAGGAATCGATGGCTTTTTTTTCTTTTAAGATGTTTTTTAATTGCTGTTAATATAGTTTATGTAAGCTTTTTTGTTTGATATTTTATTAATATTATTTTTATATTTATATGTAGGTGATTTTATATTTATGTACAAGATAGTGTATATTTGCTTTTATATGAGTTTTTATATTTAGTGATTATATATATATATATATATATATATATATATATATATGATTGATATAATAATAATAATATTTAAATTGTTTGGTATTTATATTTATATTGTTATTTATGATATTATATTTGATAATTTAATTATAATATTATCTTGTGATAATTATAATTAAATTACTAATATTTATAATTTTAATAAGTATTTTGTTTTATCTTATTTACTTATTCCAAGGTTAGTTATCTTAGTGTTACGATTTTGGGGACATGACAATTGGGCACAAACACCAAGGGCTCACGAAACAAGATACTCTCATTCGGCACAACACCAATGGAACAAGGATAAGATGCTAGAGAGGAGGTAGGGAGTGTCATCACAAAGATCGAAGGGATGGTTAAGTGGAGTTGGGTATGAATCAACTCACCCACGCGAGGAACCCAACTTGCAAGTCCCAACACTCCTAGAGCAGGCATGCCTTCTATGCTCATACCGAGCCTATACTAGCTCTTTGGCTATGCCATAGGCATCATTATCTTGGTTACTTTTATTTACCCGATGTCATTAGTTTTCACTTATTAAGGAAATTCTTTGCTCGTCATATCCTTAGGCCTCTTTGTGCCCCGGCCAACATCAAGAGCCCCACTATGACTCTCTAGTACCTTCATCCTAGGTTCATCATGACTCATTACAATTGAGCATGGCATGAAAAACAAGGCACAAAACTTGGCATACAAAATTTTCAATGTGATTTAAAAATGATACTTGGAAAAATCCATGAAGCAGACCTAAAAGCCCCCAAAACAAAGCATCCATTTTCACTTTTAAAATTACAAATTTTCAATTTATTTTTTAAAGCAAAAACCAGCAAAGACATGCAAACTCCATTAATGGAGCTTAAATTTTCTATTTTTCAAACACTCAATTTTCAGAAAATGAAAAGTGCCCTTTTCGTTCAAATATGAATAACAACTAATTTAAGCAATAAAATTTGAATTCTGGGTATTTTCAAAAAAATTGGCATGGTGAGGAAACAAAATGACATTTTTGAAACTTTTCTAAAAATAAATTAAACTAATCTAATTGCTCCAAATTAAATCTATGAGGGAAGTCCTATTCTCCCTTAAGGGGGTAAGCATGGCATCCAAAGTGAAGAAAGAGCTGAAGAAACGAAGAGGAGAAGAAGATTACCTCAATTTCAATACTTCCCAAAATGAAGAAAATCAAGCAAATTCACCCAAATCGATGTAGTTGAGCCCACACACACCAAGCAAACATTTTTCCAATCCAATCTTCTACAATTCAAAAATTGAGCAAAATCCACCAAGAATTCAAATTTCCAAAAGGAGGGTTTGGAGAGCCATTTTTCTCCCAAAACATTGAATGAATAAAACGACTTGCTTTCTTTTCTTTTATTCCCTTTTTCTCTATTTTCTAATTTTTACTTTTTCTTTCTTTTTCTTTATTTATAATTTCTCAAATTTCATTCAAGTAAAATAAAATATGCCACAATAATTAATTTGCAATATATTTTACCCAATGATTAAATCAAATATAAATTTGCATTCCCAACCCAAGGGATTTTTCAAAAATAATTGGCTTAGCTTTATTTTTCCCCTTTTTTCCCAAAACATGTGCAACATTTAATTCCTAAATATTCCATCAATGATCAACAAGGAATTAAAATCATTAATTAAATCAAGCAATTACTGGTAACTCACAACATGAATAGACTCTGAAATTGACTCCGATTTGGATCCGAGTTAACACAAGGTCGAACATGACACATCACGTACTTGATTCAAGTACAATTGGGGAATAACAAAAGGAAGGCCCAATGTGGCATCTCCAAAATAACCATCGTCGGGGGAATAACTCAGACCTGCGTAACTAGATGGAGAAATAACCTTGTACTTGTATCCACTCAACACACATGCCAAGAGTACTTGCTCAATATTTAATAGTCAAAGCATAGAATAATCACCCAATAGGGTACATCATATAAGATATAAATCAACACATCCACATGTCATAAAATCACGATAACATTTAATCACAACATGAATAATAATACACATTTCCATGAACTGAAGCATTATGATAAACCAGGCATATAAAGCATCACACGTGCATCTCAATGCATACAAAACACCAACAACCGACATGTTGAGGAACAACATCTCGAGACATGCGGGTGGTCAAACAAACCATGCAGAGAAAGAACAAAAGCCACAACCAAGGCTAACAAGCACAAGCATGACTTATGCATCCCCTAATACATAGTCGGAAAACAATGCAAAAACCAAGACATCTCAAGGCAGCAAACGGGAGGGTATTAACACCTATTTCAAAACTCCATGGAACATAGCTGAAGCTTGTGAGCTTAATTTTCCAATTAGTTACATATTAGCAATTCTAGATCTTTGTTCATTACTTATGCTTAGAAATTTTATGCTTCTAGTTACCAGCTCTCTTAAGCTTATATTTTAAGCATCATGATTCAGTATCGCAACTCATGAACTTCCTTCTCATAATATGACCATTGTCCCTTTTCTAACTTTAATTTACTAATGGAAATTACAATATGGTTATTTTTCTGTTTTTTATAGACTACAACCATGTTTTGCAAGAGTTTCATAACATTTGAGTTCTTCTATCCTTTTGATTGTTCAATTAACATGACAGAACACTGACGACATGTCAAATACAAATTGAATGCAAAATTGAAGAAGTTTAATGAGCACCAACAGATTCAAAGAACTTGTTAACTACCTTACTGCAGTCTATTAGTAACATATTAAATTGTGAAAGTAGAAAGAGTGTTGATTTCACCTAATCAAAACATAGTAATGATTACCCGTTTCCTTCTTGGCATAAGGTGGCAACCATAAGCTTTTTGCATACAACAAAGTAAAAACTTTCCAAACATATCAGGTTTATTTATGAATATATTCATATCTGCATTTTCAATTACAGTTGTTTCTGATATTATATTCCTTGGCTGAGACACAAGATATTAATGTCTCTTTTTCATTTGACTAGATAAGGAATTTCTTAATGGGTTTTGCATAGGCTCTTGTCGCCAGTGCAGTTGCCAAAAGGGACTACAAGAAAGCGAAAGTTGTTGCATTTCGCATCCTTAAGGTAAGATGAGGTCTCAGTTTGAAATTTTGTTGGATACAGTCTCTTAACCTATTATTATGGAATCTTTTGACGACTGGGTACTTCAAGAATTATTTTTGAAAAAAATAATTTTGTATTGTACTAGTTAGATGTATTAATTTTGCAAGTTCTATGAGAGCTATATGTTACTCCCATTTTTTCAAATATGCTGCAGATAGGACTGGGTTGCGGTCTTGCTTCAGCTCTGATTCTGTTTGCAGGCTTCACACATTTTTCAAAATTATTCACAAATGATACAGCTGTTTTTGAAATTATGACTTCTGGAGTCCTGGTACATAGTCACACCACTAAACCAAAATGCTGAACTTATTCTATGCACTCTTATTTGCCTAACTGTCACTCAAATTTGATGTTTTCCTGTTTTGAGAATGTAAATTAGTTGTTTACCTCCGCAGTTTGTTGCTGGAACTCAACCACTTAATGCCCTTGCATTTGTGTTTGATGGGCTTCATTATGGAGTATCAGACTTCGCATATGCAACATACTCAATGGTATGTTTTATGTTGCTGTACGACAAAATTTGTTATACGAGTTAGACATGTTTTTTGCTATACGAGTTACTCATTTTCTGCAGCTCAAAGATTATATATTAACTACATTTAGACTTCATAAACGTGACTCAAAGATACAAATGATTATGCAGATAGTTGTTGGAACAATATCCTCTGTGTGGTTGGTGGTTGCACCATCTTCTTTGGGTCTTGGAGGAGTCTGGATAGGTTTGGGTCTTTTCATGGGTTTACGCATGGTAGCTGGGTTCTTGAGGTAAGCTGCATGCCTTGAATACCCATCTCAAGCTTTATCATTATTGCCTTGGATCTAAGGGACATTTGAAAATATTTTGCAAATTACTCTTCTATCACATTTAGCCCTTCATGGCCAAACATTTTTTGGTGATGTCATTCTTGTTAATTCTTTGTTATTGCCCACCCTGTTTTGAACGAGGTGTTCACATCATGAAACATGATTTACTCTCATCAATTGACTATAAGCATAATGCCAGTTAGTTTATCAAGTAACCTACTGATTGGCTGTTCCAGACTGGGTGCTAAAAATGGCCCTTGGTATTTCTTGAGACAAGATATGGAGGAAACGGATATTGGAACTTGAATAACAGATCTTCCTCAAGTAATTCTCTTGCCAAGTCATTCATCTTTGGACCAGGTGTTGTATTTTCTGGTATTTATTACCATGTAAAGAAGCTGCTGATAGTGGTAGTTTTGTGCAACAGAAATTAAAGAAAGATGAAATCAAAGTCTGCATGGTTATATCATATATATTTGAAGCAATATATCCAAAATTTCTCATGTGGCTATCTAGTTATCAAAATTCCATCAAATATTGATGATTGATGTAAGAGAAGCATGATACTCTTAAGCACACTGAGGTTGAGAAGCACATGACTGTACAGTTCATTAACTTTGCTTGCAGTAGATTGGCCTACACTGTAGGCAAGCTTGATGCACGTGTAAACAAAGGGTAGTTTGTAAAGAGACAAATGACACAGAGGTCAATCATTTTCAGTTGTCTCTCTGGGTGATAGACTGTTAGAATACATGTAATTTGCATTATCAATCCACAGCATTATCATTTTGAAATATGTTAACAATATTACTGTCTTTGAATGAATGAAAATCATGCAAGTCTAGCTCACAAACAATGAAGCAAGGAATTGGCAGTGCATCCGTTGTTGTACTCATTGAAAACATCATCAGGACTGGTGCTTTTGGATATAACTGATTTTAAAATACCCATCTTTGCATGATTAGAAACATCAAAAGTATCACCTGGACGGTAACTATTATAAGCAATAGGATATCAGACCTTTGGATTTCACCATAAAAGATCTTGTCAAAGTGGTGCCTAAAAAAGAGAAATCATTCAGGTAAATCTGAACACTATCTCTTTTGGTTTGGTTCCTTGAAAATAAATATCAATGATGTGAAACCTAAGATCCATAGCATGCCGTGGTACACACTCAATGGAAAATGAAATGCAATTCTGAACAGAACAATTACAAAAGAGCAAAATAGCAATTTTCTAAAGAAGAAATAGATAAGTACCAACACTATGCACAAACAAACTCTAAATTCATCAAGGGAGAAAATAAACTACAATATCAAAGATTAATCTCTTTTTCACTCTCACCTTTAATATATTAAGCTTTTACCCAAACAAACAAACAAAAAAAGATTAACCTATTTAAAACATTTAAAGAATACTGTAGGAAGTATTTGTTGTAGTTCTGAAGAAAATGATGTTGAATAGAGAATAGATGTATAATTTTGTATCTTAGAATATATCGAGTTTACCACTGTTCAATAATTCACAAATGCCACATTTATATTAAGAATTGCAACTGGCCCTATAGCATCTGCGATGGAGACACTAATTAACGGTCATGTGTCTGCATCATGGTAAGGAGTCAACATGAATGGGGCTGATCTAATATCATTTTATTCTTCCAAAAACATAAAATCTAGTCTTAAGGAGTTTGAACGTGCAAGGAAATGTAATAAATTCTAGCCTTTCCAAGAATGAATAAATTTATAGTTAATGCTACTCTAGTGTCTATTTGAATTTACATTCTTGTCTTCTAAGAATTTTAGAAATTGAGAAGCACAGAAGTCATTTGCAAATGTTATTTAGATGAACTTCAATACTAAGAGGAAATGTTTCGCTCAATCTAACCAGAGTGACTGAATTGATTGTTCTTTGAGATTCCTTTCTTGGTTAATAACATTAGAGGACATAGCTGGAAAACTTGAACTCAAGGCATGGACTTGGCAGCCCAAAATTTTGACTTGAACTCAGGGCTCAATAAAATCTAGCTGAAAAAAGGAACATAATTACAAGAAAAGTTAATACATTTTAGAAAACGGATAAGTCTATCATAATCATCAATTTTTCATACTTTAAAGATTATAAATGTCATATGCCTCTCAAACACTTATAATTTGGAATTTCAAAGTCAAACAATACATTGTATTACTATAAAATTATAAATAATAATTGTTTAACTGTTGACAACAGACATGTGTCATAAATAGCCAAATACAATCTACACCCTCCTCATTCCCCTCCCAATGTAACTTTCAAGCCTCAAACTAGAAGATAAGTCAATATCAACACGAGGATTGACTGTTTTCCTAAAAATGTCTTCATCTTCCTACAATGCATCCACCTCTATTGCTGCTACTCTCTTCAATTCAATTAGATCTCCATGATGTGCTTCTTCAACTTAAGCAATCTAATCAATAAATGGATCAATGTCATCATGAGAAGCGCTCAAAGGTGCTATTTCTCTTCTTGGTGTGAATGCTCTCACATAGGCTCCAATTGCATTCACACCTACAAGCATTATAGGGCTAGGAAAAACCACAAATCTACTAAAAAAACATTTCAAAAAATATAAGAATTAAGTAAAATAATTAGAACTTGAAGTTAAACTTTAAAGTTTTTGCTTTCTATTATTAAGCTAAATATCAAAGGATTATTTGTTTTACTAAGCCACTAGTTTTACCTTTGAATAGCTTGAGCTAAAGAAAAGAGCCTCCCCTTCACACCATTGTAGGCATCCAAGTCATCAAGAATTGTCTCTAATGTCGTCATCTCTTGATCATCTATTGTTTTCATTTGTGACTACTTGGACAACATTCTCAACCCCAACCTCTTGGATCACCCCTTTCAACATATTGCACAAAATCTCATCATTTTTTACTCCATGCGAGGCATCTATGAACTTCAAGAACACCAATGTGCTACTCGAAGTCATAAAAAAGTTAAAAGACTCTTATTCTTCTCGTATGTCCATCCATCTAATAACATGTTGCAGCCCTTTCTTCACCATAATATCCTATGGTCATCAACTACAAGCAATGTATTTTTACAGTTCCCTCCAACAATGGGCCATGCAAATATTTAGGCATTGGATTTTAAACCCCTTATCAACAATTTTTAGTGCATTTAATAACACTTCCCAATGTGAGTTGTTCATCACATTGAAGTGTATATACTATATTATTATAGTACCAAAAATTTGTTATTGGCATCCTAGTCTCACAATGCTTCTCTCTGTTTTAAGTGGTACCTTCAAGTGAAAGTTGTGCCCCTAGATTATTGTGAGGATTAAATTTTTTTGGTGAAGATGGCTAGCACTTTCAAGAGTTTCATTAGTGGAGGAATGTGGATGTTGAATGCATGGACCAATAAAAGAATATATAGATGAATTAGGGTTGGAACTCATCACCTCTACCATTGCTTCCGTTGTTCTCTTCCTTTCCATTATCTTAACATCATAATTGAAAAGTAGGACATCCATTTCTCTCCTCACTTTATCGGGTAGACAAGAACACAACTTCACATCATGTCCAACTATCTAAGCAAGGTGGTATTTTAACTTATTAATTCCTCCTCTTATAGGAAACTCACAAAAATTATAGGTCATCATTCCCTAGGTCTCACCCATCATGTCATGCTTCTATGTAGGGTTTTTCCCACTACTACCTTGTGCTGAACTTACCATTGCTATTTTTATTAAAAAAAAAATAGCAAGGTTTTCAATTAGTGGAATTTTGGAAAAAAATAAAAGGGAAAACATTTAAAAGATAAAAGAGAATGCAACACTAGTGAGGGTTGGGAAATGAGAAAAAAAAAATTGGGCAGCATAACACCTAGGTTTTCAGCATTTAACATTTAAAATAAAAATAATACATACATTTGTCAAATGCACTCAAAGCTTGATTCAATCTTCAAAAATGCTTTCCAATCATTCCTCATAGCTCGATTTGTACCTCTGGAAGACCAGACGAGCACAAAAATATACATTATTTGATTGTGTTAATGCCTAGTTTTTTTTTTGTCACAACCAAATTCGTGCCTAAAATGTCCAAGTTTGTATCTAAAACTTGTTGAGTTTTTTGGTTAACTTGACTAAGATTCAATGCATACATCTAGTCAAAGCAACGCATTGTAAAATTTGACTCACAAATTACAAGCAGCTGTGGCAAATTTCCCTACTATGCTAGAGGAAACATTAAGCTCCTTAGACACTTCTTTATCCACCATTAACTCGGTGAAACATAATAAGAATGAATAGGCACTTAAATAATCTTTATGAAAACATCACATGAAGACTTTCCTTGTATAGAATGAATAATCTTATGCATGTAAGGCATATGTAAGCTTTTGTTCATTAGGCAAATCATGGCAAGTTCATATTATTATATATTGTTTTTTTTTTCTGTAGTAGTTAGCTGCTTACATTAATGCTAAGTGCAAAAAGCAAATATATGACTCGTTAATTGTAAATATACATTGCTTTCAAAATAACCCAAAAAACTATAAATAAAGTTGATAATAAGCGGCCTTAAACTAAAATTTCAGTTTTGTATGAGATTTTATTAGTTGAAATAGGCACTTTTGCTTTTGAAGTGTCAATGATGGCTTGGTTGTTAAGCTACTTAAAAAAGGCTCAAAAAATGGAGAATCATTCTTAGATCAAGCTAGTTATTGAGGAAGAGCTAAGTAGAAGGAAGAACGTGTGGATGGTATATAACAAGTGAATGAATAAATTGGACATTAATATGTAGGAGTTCCCAAACATTAATGAAGAAATAAAAAAGCATGTAATAGAAAAATTCAATGTAGCCCCACATGGGACCATGATGAAAAATCTTACGTGAGTTGAAATTAAGTAGAAAACAAAAATGTTGATAGTCTATTTAAGGATTAGTTCACATCATCTTACGTGCAAATTGATAGGTGGATAGTAACTAAGGAGGAGTGGAAAATAGGAATATGCCTATTTTGCAACAAGGGTGTGGTGGAGATAGATGGTGCTACATTATGGAATGCTCAACCTATAATGACATATCTATTACTTACGAAGACATCCTAAGAGTGGACAATTTAAATGCCTTATTTGAGGAGGCAAAGCTAGATAAAATTGCAAACCTTTTAATTAATATCCACTATAAAAATCTGATTTCAAGAAGGATTACAAACTTCATAATATTTTGGTGCTCTTGTATCTCAAGGCTAACTTTGCATTGTGTGTATTTATTGTTGCTCTTTGATCCCATGGAGTGCTATAATATCATGGGCGTTATTAAAATATTTCATTCATTCAAAGTGCATATATTAAAAAAAATAGTTTAAAGATATCTAATTTAGAATTTATCACAATTATTAGTTGAGAAGATAGATAATTTTTGTGAGTAGTAGCATGTTCATAATTCACAAGTCATGCCAATATGCATATTATAAAATCTTATAATTTCAAGAACTCATAGTTGCATTAGGAATTAAAGCCCACGTTTCTTATTACAAATATAATAAAAAGGTAAGCGAACTTAGTTTCTAGTTTCTTTTGAGAATTATTTGCAATTGTTAACAAGAAGAAGATTCATCTTTTAATTAAAGATGAGTAGAAATTGTGATTAAAAAAAACCTTTGTATTGAAAATTTGGATGTACACATAAAGTTAATAGCCATATAAATATTATATATATTAAAGAGAATTGCTTAACTTTAATTTTTAAAGTGGTGCCTTCAAATATTTTCATTTATTATATAAATTTAACTTGCTTGGAGGATAAATATAGGTCTAGGTTTTAAACAGTTTATTTATATCAATAAATTATTTAATGTAAGTTAATGTCTCTTGGTCAATTTCTCTTCTTTTAAATATTTGACTAAGTTGAAAAGAAAAAAGAAATGCACTACTTTTTTCAATTTTATGTTGATTTGATAATAAACAAATAATTACCAAATAAATCAAATCCTAAAATATTGATCTATATAGTTCTTGCTTGTGAATGAAGACGGCATCTGGCTCTGTGTTGGCGCGGGTTGGCTAGGGCTTCAATGTCCTAGCTCGGCCTTTCTTTCAGCAGCGATTGTGTGGTTTCTTTTTCGCGCGAGGTGGGGTTTTGTAGGGGTTTGTGGGTTGCGGCTGGAGGAGGCCATTCTTTCCCTTTTTGACGTGCTTTGTCTTCTTCCTTTGTGTGTGGTTCTAGTTTTCTCATGTGTGGTGTTGTGCAACCGGTGGTGTGGGTGCTAGAGTTTTTTCTGCTTTTTTATTTTATTTGTTGAGAAGTGTGCGGGGAGGAGTTTGGCGTTGGGTGGAAACGATGTCGGGGCAGTGTGTGGGGTTTGGTGTTGGGTGAAAACAGTGTTGGGTGTTGGGTGTGGTGGAATGGTAGAGGCTTCCCAAACCTTGGTGCTTGCTGGTGTGAAGTCGTCTCAAGGTTTTTCTATGGACATGCCTACACAGGTGACGGATTCCTCTTTTGTGGGTGAGAGCTCTATGCTTAAGAAAGTAAATGGTTGTCTGTTGAGGAGTCATGATCGTCCAATCTTGGTTATGTCTCTTGAATCGGTACAAGAGGAAATTTCTTATTGGAGCCAACATGTTCTGATTTGTAAGTTCCTAGGTATTTGTATCCCTCTCTCGGCTTTGGAGTCCTGGATTCGTCGGTCCTGGCAGGTTGAAGGTGATTTTGATATTTTGGTGGTTGTGAATGGCTATTTCATGGTGGATTTTTCTTGCATTTCGGATCGTAATCGAGTTTTTGAGGCAAGGTCATATTTTTACAATCATGTTGGCTTGTTCATGAAGCCCTGGCATGGAAGATTTAATGCGGCAAAGGATTAGCCTTCACAAGTTCCTGTCTAGGTCTATCTGCCATGGTTGTCGTTAGAGTTTTGGAGGGAGGACATTATGCACCAAATTGTTGCTTTGTTGTGGAAGTCGGCTGCCATCGCTCAGAATACTTTGGATAAAAAGGTATTCTCTTATGCTCATATTTGTGTTGAAATTGACTTAAATAATCCTTTGTCAGATTCTTTGGAAATTTGTTTTGGCTCTACCTCATGGGTTCAATAGGTAGATTATGAGTCCCTTCCTTTTCGATGTCATTTTTGTCATGAGTATGGACACCTTCAATACCAATGTCCTTGGGCACCCAAAGTGGTTGGGGTTTCTTCTCCTCCTTCATCAAGGCCTTCGGTGGAGAAGGGGGATAAAGGCAAGGCTCCTATGGTTGAGGGTGTGCCCGATAAGGATGGCTTTATTCCTGTTAAGTTAAGGGTTAAAGGGAGGGGTCAGAAGCGGGGCTATAAGGATAGGCAGAGTGAGCAGGAGTTCAACCGTTTTGAGGTCTTGGAAAATCAAGCCTTGGAGCAGGGGATTCCTATTGAGATTTCTTCTGAGGCTACTGGTATTGATACAGGGCTGGAGCAGGCAATTGTTGTTAAGGATAATTCTTTGGCTTTGGAGCAGGGAAATTTTGGGATTCATGATGCCTCTGCAGGTTTGCAGGATGATATTGTGTTCATGGATCTAGCTAAGGAGGTGTTGAATTTAGGTAAAGGACGGGGGTCGTCTCTAGTTCTAGGGGTACAACAACACCCTCTCAAGAAGGGTCATTTTGACAATTCCTCTAAAGTTGGTCGTAAGAAGGATGTGGACAAGATTAAATCTACTAGGGATTTGTTGGTGGAATCTGGGTCTGTTAAGACCATTGATGCCCACTTCTCTCAACCTTCCTCATGATTATTCTTTCATGGAATGCAAGGGGGGTGAATAGCACCTCCCGTCAAAAGGCTATTTAGGATTTGATTGTGGTTCATTTTCTAGATATCTTTTGCGTTTAGGAGACTAGGCTTCGTGTGGACTTCATGCTTTAGTATGCTCCTCGTATTTGGTGTTCTAGTCAGTGTCAGTGTATTGGTTATAGGGAAAACTCTAGAGGTTTGGCTATTTTCTGGGATCCACATAAGGTTGTTCCTCGCTAGTGGATTTCTAGCCATTCCTTTATTTTTGTGGTGGCTTCTGTTTTAGAATCTAGTGAGACTATTTTGGTCACTAATGTTTATGCTTCAATTGATATTCGTGGTAAAATCCAGCTTTGGGCCCATATCAGGTATGTTAGGTCTTGTGCATTTTATCATCCTTGGATCTTAGCTGGTGATTTTAATTATGTGTTGTGTTTGGAGGAGAAAAGAGGGGGGCCTGCATAGGCTTGGTCTTGCTTCTGATCTTTTTCAGGAAAATGTGGATTCTCTTGCTCTTGTTGATGTTAAAGCCTCTAACAGAATATTCACTTGGAATAATAGACAGAGTGGGTTGGAAGTGATATCTCAACGGTTGGATAGATTTCTTGTTTCTATTTTTTGGGTGGGTGGCAGCTTAGTCACTTGCTTTGAGAGTCTTGATTGGTGCGGCTCTGATCATTGGCCAATTAAGTTTTTTGCTTCTTCTTTCCCTATTCCAAAGAATCCTCCCTTTAAATTTCAGCTTATGTGGCTTCGAGATTC
Organism: Sequoia sempervirens; assembly: GCA_007258455.2. NCBI lineage: Eukaryota > Viridiplantae > Streptophyta > Pinopsida > Cupressales > Cupressaceae > Sequoia > Sequoia sempervirens. The sequence continues at coordinate 27,003 of VDFB02115631.1, read as the reverse complement.
TTCCTTCTATGATCTTGTTGCTCAATGGTGGTGAGATGGAACCCTTGTGTATGGTACAACTATGTATTCTTTTGTTAAGAAGTTGCAATATGTTAAGTATCATCTTAAGCGATGGAATAGGTCGTGTTTTGGAAATCTTTGGGCTAAGAAAAGGGCAGCGCAAGATCGTCTTGTTGTTATTACTCACCAAATTCGGGATTTGGGATTTTCAGAGGCTCTTAGACATGTTGAATCCCAGGCTCTAAAATTGGTGGAGTGGGAGCTTCGTGAGGAGATTTTTTGGAAACAAAAGGCTTGGATTGATTGGCTTCTTGAGGGTGACAAGAATATTTTTTTCTTCCACCATTCCATGCAAGCTCGCAGGAATAAGTGTTATATCTCTTCTCTTGTTAATTATGAGAGTGTTTCGATTTCTTTGCAATAGGCTTTGTCTAGAGAGGCTCATCAGTTTTATTTTGCTATGTTTATTGAGGATTCACCTCCAGCTAAGGCTGATGAGAATATGGTCCTTGCTTGCATTCCTTCTTTGATCTCTAATGCATTGAATGATTCTCTTACTTGTCTGATTTCTTTGTCTGAAGTGGAGGAGGTTGTGTTTGGGATGAATAAGGGGAAAGCTCCAGGCCCAGATGGCTTCCTTGTTGAATTTTTCCAGGAGTTTTGGGATATTGTGAATCTAGATTTGTTAGAGGTTGTTCGAGAGTCTCTTCATAGTAAATAGATGCTTCGAGCCCTGAATGCTACTTTTCTGGTTCTCATTCCTAAAAAGGAAGGTGTTGATAGGCTTGAATTCTTTAGACCTATTGCGCTTTGTAATGTGGTGTATAAGCTTATTACGAAATTGATTGCTAAGAGGCTTAAACCTTGTCTTCCTATTGTGATTTCTGAGGAGCAAGGTGGCTTTGTGGTGGGTCATCAAATTCTAGATGGGGTGGTGGTTGCCTCTAAGGTCATTCATTCTATGGCGACCTCTAAGGACAGGTCTATGTTCATCAATTTGGATATGGCCAAAGCTTACGACAGAGTTAAGTGGAGTTTTCTCCAAAAGATTATGTTAGCCTTTGGTTTTTCTTCTAATTGGATGAGTTGAAATATGAGCTGTATGACTTCTTCCTCATTTTTGGTTATTGTGAATGGTGAACCTTCAGAGCTTTTTGGTACTACCAAGGTCCTTTGTTAGGGGGATCCGCTTTCTCCTTATCGGTTTATTATAATGGTGGAGGGGTTGGGCTAGTTTCTTAAATTTTGGGTTTCTCAAGGCTTGATTCATGGTTGGCAGTGGGGTTTGGGTCTGCCAACGCTTTCTCATCTCCAGTTTGTGGATGACAGCTCTCTTATGGGGTTGGCTCATATTCGGGAAGCTGAATCCTTTAGGCAAGCTTTGGATATCTACCTTGCTGCTTCGGGTCTGAAAGTCAATGAACAAAAATCTTCTATCTTCTTCTTTAATACTCCTCAGGCTATCCAATGACGGATTGTGACTATTTTGCAGTTTCAGATAGGATCTCTTCCCTTTGTCTATTTGGGTATTCCTCTTGTTGTTGGTTGTCAGCCCAGGTCCTCCTGGCAGATTTTGCTTGATAAGTTGCGGCGAAAGGTCACTCATTGGACTCATCAGTGGTTGTCTACTGATACTCGAGTGACTCTTCTCAAGTCTATTATCCAAGCCCTTCCTATCTACAAACGCTTTGTTCAAGTAGCCCTTATGTATTTCCTTAGGGAATTTGATGCTCTCTCACGTCAATTTCTTTGGAGTGGTAACTTGTTGTCTACTAAGTGGAGCCTTACTAAGTGGGAATCTATGTGTAGACCAAAGCAGGAGGGTGGTCTTGGGTTACACTTTTCTATTTTGAATGGGCAAGTTCTTGCTGCTAAGCTTTACTAGCAATGGTGCACCAATCAACATCAATTATGGGCCCATATTCTCAACCATAAGTATCTTAGGGGTGTTGCATCTTTTGAGGTTCCTCGCTATCCTTTGGAGGGGAGTGGTTCTATGATTTGGCATACTTTGAAAGTGGGAGCTCATTTGATTAAGCGAACGCTTTTTTGGATTTGTCATTTGGGGTCACAGGCTCTATTTTGGTTAGATTCTTGGGATGGTCACCCACCTATTCTCTCTACTTTTCCTCACCTTTGGTCCCTTTGTGATGTTTTTATTGCGGCTAGCTGGGATACTGTTGAGCATTATAAGGTTGCACAACATTGTGAATCAGTTGTAAGCTTTCATTGGAAGCATCCCTTCTGAGTGGCCACCTGGGGCGTCTGAGGGAGATAGGCGTGAGTTGGCTCAGCTTTTGGCTTCTCGTGATTATAATTCCTTGAGGGGACCTGATGTCTTGGCTTGGGATGGTACTGATTTGTCTGGGAAGTACTTTGTGTCTGCTGGTTATAAGCAGCTTGGTAGGCAGTTGTTTGGGGATATTGAGGTCCCTTGGTGGAACACACCCTGTTGGCATGCTTCCTCGTTGGCTAAGTTTGTGGATCGGTGGGGCAAGGCCCCTGTTTCTACTTCCTTTCTTCAAGATACTTGGGCTCTTGGCCCATCCTTTATTATCTGAAACCTTTGGTTGGAGAGGAATCGTCGGATTTTTCAGGATGTCATTTTGGTGGCCCCTCACTTGTGGTGGAAAATTTTGCATTCTTTGGGAGAAACTGTTGTGGCTAAGTATGATCTGTTGGAATCAGTGGATCCTTGTGATGTTGATTGTTGTAATCGTCTTCATCTTCCTCCTCAACAATGACAGCTCATGCGCAACAGATGTAGACATCCTACTCCAAAGGGAAATAGGGAGGGACAATGGTCTCCTCCACCTCAAGGAGTCTTAAAAATCAACACGGATGGCTCTTCTCGAGGTAACCTGGTCATGCTAGAATTGGTGGTGTTGGTTGGGATAGCTCTAGAGAGGTTAAGTTTATCTTCTTTGTTTATAAGGGTCTTCATACTAATGATTTAATGGGGCTCATCGGCTGTGGAGTGTGGAAGTCAATTGGGGTGGCGAAGGATCATATGTGAGTCTAATTCCCTAGTAGTGGTGAACTTGTTGAATAGGAAACATTTAGATGATGTTAGTTGGTATTTGGCTTTGATTGTTGAATAGATTCTCAACCTTTGTGCTTCTTTGGATTTTGTTACTTTCATTCATATTCCTAGAGAATGGAATGGTGTTGCTGATTGTCTGGCTAAATGGGCTTCTGATCATATTCGTGATTGGAATTTGATGGATCGGGGTTAGTTACCCCTGGATCTGTCTCAACAGTTGGACCACTTGGTGGAGCTTGATAGGGCTATGTAGTGCCCTTGCTTTGTACTTTTTTTTGTTTTAATAAATTTCTACCCCTCCTTTATGTTAAATCCTAAAATATATGAAAGAGCTCACATACATGATATGAAAGGAAAGTGTATTTGTCAAAGAAAATGAATAACCATGTGCATATGCATCTCATTGAGTTTTGGTTGTGTTAAACACTATGATAGACTTTGAAGATGTATTAGATAAGAGATCAAGAAGTTGTAAAAGTTGTTGTGATTGACTCGCTATGTTATTCTAAGCTTATGATAAAATTGTGCCAACAATTGTGCAATGTCCCCTACTTGGAGTATGTATGAATTTTCCTTAAGTGACAATTACACAACATAAAATTGCTTTACAAATAATATTTCATAATAAATTATATAATAGATATTGAACTTTAAGAATAAATGAACTATTAACGTTTATGAAATAATGAATAATAGCTTAAACTTGAATCCAATCTATAGGCTTTTTTCCAATAATCAATCAAGGTAGGGATTGGAGAGAAACACATGATAGGGCGTCAAAAGAACTATTCATCACAAATAAGCCCAAGGGTGTGCTCATATCCCCCTAGCCCCAAGTGGTAGGAACATCCAACCAAGAAAATTCCATCCAATTTAGGGTGGTGTATTTACATTGTGAGAACCTATACCACCCTTCCCTAGCATGTTTCCTTGTTAATCCATCCTTGTTTGCTTATAGGGAAACAAATAGATTAAATCAAATGAATAATTAATAATAAGTATTAATAATTGTTGCAAGCATCATTATTGCATGATCATATATATATATAAATTAATTAATTAATTTCAATCTTCCAAAAATCACTTTATATATCTTCCAAGAATCACTTTATATATATTATTTCTAAGTGATTATTGGAAGATTGAAATAATTAATTAATTATATATATATATATATACACACATGTATATATATACACACATATATATACATGTATATGTATATATATATACATGTATATATGTATGTATGCATGTATATATATGTATATATATACATACATATACATGTATATGTGTATATATATACATGTATATGTGTATATATATACACACATGTTTATGTATATATATACATGTATATCTATGTATATATGTGTATATACATATATACATATAACATACATGTATACATTTATGTATAGATATGTATATGTATCTATGTATATATACATACATATACATGTATATATGTGTGTATATATACACACATGTATATGTATGTACATATATATACATGTATGTATATATATACATGTATATATACACATAAATGTATATATACATGTATACATACATTTATGTGTACATATACATGTATACATTTATGTGTACATATACATGTATATATATGTACATGTATATATTATATGTACATGTGTGTATATATATATGTATATATATGCATGTATATATACATGTATACACATATATGTATATACACATGTGTGCATGAATGTGTGTAAATATATATCTAATTAATTTTAATCTTCCAATAATCACTTTATATATATTATTTCTAAGTGATTATTGGAAGATTGAAATTAATTACAAATATGTATATGTTTATGTATGTGTGTATATATACACATATATACATATGTATATGTGTGTACATGTATATACATATATGTGTGTGTGTATGTATATACATATATATGTGTATATGTATATGTATATGTATATATATATATATGTATATGTATATATATGCGTATATATATATGTATATGTATATATATGCGTATATATGTATATGTATATATATGTGTATATATATGTATATATATAAAAATATGTATATATGTGTATATGTATATATGTGTGTATATATATGTATATGTGTATATATATATACTTAATCCAATAGATCTCTTATAATCTATTCCTTTTTCCAATCTACTATATTATCCATATTTCTAATTGATTTTCATTCATCCCTTGATGTCTCTCCCCACTCATTTATTTCCCCTTTTATATCTTCCATGATGGGAGAGCCACATCCATTCATTTAACAAAAGCCACTAAATATAATCATTGCTAACAAGGACTGTGATTGCTACTTAACATAATATAATCTTCGCTCTTAAAAGGTAATCACTCCACATATTTATTGCTGCCCTAGTATATGCTCATTGCTCTCCTTATCTCCTTGGTCAGTGCTTGTTAGGATTCTAAGATAGGTTGTGGGGGCTCTTTGGTCAGCAATTATTTTTGTGGGGGATTTGTGAATTATGGTGGGACATGACAAATTGTGAATGGACAAAATTTGGTTCACCTATTCTAGATATTAGTGTAAGAAAATGTAGTGTTGATTAACACCTTTAGGATTCTATTGCACAAGGATTGAAGTTTAATAGTTCCTTATGTGTAAGTCAAGCCCTTTTCATTGTTGTTCACAAGCTCAAAGATATGATGGATATACTTGATGTCTAGCATGAAGACTAATGTGATATTTAGGATCTACAATGTTGTGATTCCTTTCTCTTTTATTTGGATGATGTGAAACTAAGGTCCTAGGGCATGTATTTAAAAATGACCATAAAGACCCTAATTTAGACAAATATGATGCATTTATAAGCCAATGGACAATGATAATACTTTTAAATGAAGTTGGCTTGGAATTAGTGTAAAACAATTCTAAACTTGGCATATATGAACACAATTGTGTTGTGTCTAGGGTTTGGAAATGGGTGAATTGAGGGGTGTGTGAATTAGTGGAGGCTAATACGATCAAATAAGGGGATGGTTTTTTTATTATATCATCATTTTGCACGTAATTGACCCAATTGAGTTGTAAATTGACATATTGTCAAACATGACTAAAGTTAGTACAAAGTAGATGGGAAGATAAGGCAAAAAGAAAAATGTGAGAACCTTGTGTGTAGGGTTATTGGGGAGTTGTAACTAAGTTGACCGCCAGTGCATGTTTTGTAGTTTTGTCTGAACTGTCTTCTTCATGCACAAGCGGTGATTTTCACCGCCAGTGCATGTTTCGTAGTTTTCCCTCCAAAATTTGTGCCTTCATTAATGCACATGTTGAGTTCATTTAATGACCTTTTTAAATCATTTTTAAGTGATTTTAGGTTAATCACTCTTCATTTCTATTTGCCATCTCCTCCTCCTATGCATGTTGGACGCCAAAGCAAAACCTCCTACGACTCTCATTTGAGGATCTCTTCAAGCTTTGAGTTAGGGTTTCGACGTTTTTAACTGGTATGTCGTTGCTTTTTTCTCTTCATCATTTTCCTTCTTTTCATTCATTTATAAGTCTTTATAGTTCCATTTCATCTTGTCAAATACGTTTCTCTTTGCTAGGTTTTTTATTCTTCTCCATCTTTTGAATTTGCTTCCTCTTCTAAGTCGTGCCCTGTTCTTTGTTCTTGTTCTATGCATTTTTCTTTGTGCCCTAGTCTTGGTGAGTTGCCATCTTTTTCATTATCCTTTGTATTTCCACGTTTCTCACTTGAAAAGCATGAAGCTTCACCACTCAAACAACTTTTCATCTTTCTCAAAACTGTCATGGTGATGATTTTATCCACCTTTACACATTGAAGATTTTCACAACTCCACATGTAGGAGCGGTGAAAATCACTGCTCCTACATGGAGTACCCTCTCCCCAAATGTTAAGGCACCATTTTTGTCCGCTACTACACTGGTGTTTTTTCACAACTCCACATGTAGGAGCGGTGAAAATCATCGCTCCTACATAGAGTAATCTCTACTTCAAAATGTTGAAGCACTTGTACACTTGCTCTACAAAATGGATGATATGTTCGAGTGCTGAAAATTAGCGTCCGAGCATGATATCACCTTATCCCTCAAATGCTAAGGCACTAAAATTGACTGCCCTTACACTTCAACCTTTTTTCAAGTAAGATGAAATGTCAAGGCATTGATTTTTAGCGCCTTCACATTTTTTATGTTCCCACATGCAGAAACATGTAGGAGCGTTGATTTTCAACGCTCCTACATAAATGGCAATTTTTCTTTCTAACACTCTGAAATCAATCTATTTTTGCTCTGAACTTCATTTCTTCACTATCGCTCTATTTTTCGTGCCAAATTGCTCGTTTCATGCTTGCTCCACATTGCTTGTTTTCCTCACGCTTCCCAATGTTGTGGTTCCACCTAACATCTATTGATTCACCATCCTTGTAGTTTCTCTCCATATCTCATCAAGTGATCCCGAAAGTGATAACCTTTGATCTCAATTATTCTAGATGATAGCAAAGAAGCCTCCATCATCTTCTAAGAAAGAGGGGAAAATGAAATACAAGTATCAAGGTGTCTTTTCGCCTACCGTGGTAATCTTGAAGGTGGACGAAATCAAAGACACCAAGGTTGGTCATTAGGACCTTGAAGACTTTGTTAAAAGAACTGAACAAAATCCTTTGGAAGACAATTTGAGAGCCATCGTCCACAACAATCTGCATTTGGTGTCCACATTCCTGACATCTGCTCATCACATAGATTTCATTCTCCAGGTTGCATCCCACTACATCTGAGAGAGCAGAAGTGTAATAGATTCCTCTGGACAAGTAATGATGAGGATAGACCCTGAATTCTTTGACATTATTTTTAGAGTTCCACACATGTAGAAATACACCGAAATTCAATGCAACAAGCACAAGAAGTTTATGATGCAGATCCAACCAAGGCTAAAAATTTGATTAATAGCCAATGGTTGAAAATACCTAGGCCCACTATCTCAAGATGGTTGAAGGGGCTTTCGCTAAGTGACTTCAAAGAGGATGTCAAGGACATGATTACTCTCTTGAGCAGGGTTAAAGGATTGCCTAAATCATCTCATTTCTAGGAGTGGATGTATGAATACATTCGGATCATAAGGAGACATAAAGCTCATATTAATTGGGGAACACAAATCAATAACAAAATTCATGAGCAATTGATAAATGTGCCAACCACTTTGAAGTTCTATATGGCTTCTTATTTGGTGTATGTTGCAACCGTGATGAGGAAATTCCCAAGGTTATCTACAAGGGGGAATCGACACTCCATACCTATGTATAAGTATTTTTACCAGTTGGAGCTGAAGGAAAGCCTTCATCATTCCAGGAGGGTCACAGATGCCTTCTCTGCACCTCTACTTTTCAGTTTTGACCCAACTCTTGAAAAGAAGAGAGTATCTGATGGGGCCTACAAAGTGGTGAGTAAGGTTGCGTGTATATTCTTGCAATTTCCAACTTTCACTTACATGAGGGTAGGTTGCTACACAGGGTCTCCTTACATGTTGCCCAAATATCCCTTAGATAAGTGGATACTCATGGAGTTATGCAGACAACTTATCTCAGTTCATAAGGAGCGAATGAGGATTCACAAATCAGGTTTCAAGTTTCCATTAATGATTGGTAGATATACCATTCACAATGTACAAAAGGCCAAATCAATCTATGCGAAAATGCAGGTCATGACAATAAGGACATACAAATACAGATTTGACTTTGATTATTGGAATGTGAATAGTAAATTGAAGAAGGATCACAGCCATAAGTACTACTTTGAAGACATATGGATTGAATGCATAGATGAAGAGGACATCTGCAAAATGGATTATTGTAGGCCTACCATAGAGCAGATCAGGGATCTTGGAGTTGTTGACCTACCAGAGGGTTTCAAAGATCCTAGCGACATCATGAACATTGCTTATGATGAAAATGAAATTTCTAAGAGACCTTTTCCTACAATACAATGGTCTAAAAAGGAAAGTGTATCCATCAGGGAAAGACTTGCTCTCATATTGGCCAACACAACAAAATGGTTGCACAAACATGGTTTCCAAATGAAAGCCTTCAAGACAGAATCAGAAGGAGAAGAACCTGGAGTAGAAGCAAGCCAACAACAAGAACTCCACACAAAAGACAAGCATGCAACAACTCCCTCTTCTTCCTGAAGAGGCCCTAGAATCAAGTTCACTATTGGAAAGAACGATACACAAGAAATTCAAGAAGAAGAATCCACATAATTTGAAAACTCTCATGCAAAAGGAAAAGGGCCTACTTCTGAAGAGGTAGATTCAGAAGAAGGAAATAAAAGCGAGAAATTTGTTGAGGAAGAAGATTTTGAAGAAGAAGATTCTGATGAGGAAGAAGATTCCACAGAAGAAGAAGAAGGTGAACAAGAAAGTGAACAAGAAGGTGACAAACAGGAACTCGGGAATGATGAAGAACAAACTCTATCTGCATATGAGAATGTTGTTGAAGATCTTCCCCAAACGTCATCACCCGTAACTTCAAATGTTCCTCCTACACCTCCTAATTCTAACACTCCTCCACCTCCTCTTCCTACATCACCTCCTCCCACATCTACCATACATGTAGTGGACGTTTCTCATCCCCCTGCAACATCAACCGTGCTTGCCACTTCTCCTGTAGTTTCAAATACACATACTATTGATATTTTGTCAAGCTCTCCATCATCATCCCCATTTTGTCATCTCCATCTTATGACATCACTTTTGAAGCTGAATTCAACAGATTTATGAGTAAATCTTTGCAAAGTCAACTTGGTGTGCAATCTACTGGAATAGTCATGACAGATACTACTCCAATTGTCACCATACCAGTCATTTCTACAGAAGCGGCTATGACACAAGGGTTGACAGTCAATCAAGAAGCGTATACTTCCTCTCTTCCCCCTTGGTTGGTATCTCAAGTATCAAAGTGAAAGAAACAAATGCTCTCTCTAGAAGAGCTCGATCCTAAAGAGATAGCCCATCCAAAAGCCAAGGGGAAGAAAAAGGCCAAAGTGAATTCAAGGCTTCATGTTGACAAGACTGGTCATAAGTTTGTAGAAATTGGCCTACCTCCACAAGAGGAAGGAGATGTAAACATGGAGGACTACACTACCACTAGATTCCAACTTGGCAAAGTGACAAATGAAAGTGCCAAGGCAAATGCACAAGTAGTCCTGGATGTGTTGGAAGGAAGGCTTGACAAGATGGAACAAGCCTGAGATATGTACAAGCAGAAGGTCGAGTGCTATGCAACTATTTTGAGGAGACTTGTAGGATCTTCAGGCAGTGTACAACCTTTGGCTATGATAAACACTGAGGACCCAAATGTGAAAAATGTGGAGAAGCTTGCCTCTAAAGGTAAAGTGTTGTATGATTTCATTGATGAAATTATAGCACATGGTTCACAGGTTATAATTGTTGCAGATGAGAAAGCCACCCAGATAGCCAAGCTCAAATCAGAGCTTGATAAAGAAGAAAGTATTCTTTCCCAAGAGAAAAAAGAAATGGAAAAATTCCTATCATTTTGGTCACAAATGAAGCAGACAAAGCTCAATATGTTGGTGGAAGTTTGGGTAATTCCCGACAAGGAGAAGTATGTGGAGGTAAGAGAATCACTTAAACACCGCATCCAAGTGATCAAGTCTCTTATTGAAGATCTCCACCAAGTGCAACAAGATGTCGAAGGGAATCATACTATCCTTGAAAATGGAATTAAGGAGTTACCGAGTAAGCTCCTTGAAGAAGATCATATTTTCCTCCCGATCAGTGAAATTTCCCAGATCTACAAGGAAGCCGTCATGAAGCAAGTGGAGGATGCAAACTTTTCAAAGACCTCCATGCATGTCATTTGTGATATACATCTAACTCTTGATAATCTTAAGACGCATCTTGATAGATGCAAGAAGATTCACTCATCTACTAAAAGATCAATCACTAGAGTTCACACCATTGTGGATTACACTGTTGGTCCAGATGAGGCATTCGTCCTGGAGACAAGAAAGAGATATGAAGACTTATGCACCCAAAGAAAGGAACCATGAAGGATTCTTTTCTCCAGTGTTAAATATGTTTATGCTTTCCTTTATGCATTTTGTAAATAGTTTTCAACATCTTAAATGTCTTTTGAGCAAATGTAATTGCATGTAAAATTTGAGATGTTTTCCCAAAAAGATGGACAACATTTTTCATTAAGTCAAAGTTAGGTGAGATTTTCCTAATTTATCTCACCTAACTTTCCTAATTTTTCTCATCTAATTTCCTATATTTTATCTTCCCTCTCTTTTATAAATAAGAGGGATTTCTATTGTAATCTTTATCTTTTATCTCTTGCAACAAAGTGCTGCTCATTTTTAAAAAAATGTATGAAACTTTGTGTTCATCTTTGTGAATATGAAACTAATCAATAAAGAAGAAATTTGCATACCAGACTTTGTGTTGGAATTTATTCTCTTATGGTTTGATCAAATTGGTGGTGATTAGTGTGTGGGATCTAAGGGTTTTGAATAAATCTGTGTAAACTTTGTGTTGCACTCTTTATTTGGATTTGTGATACTGTTTGGATAACTATTGGTGGATTATCTACAAGACTTTGTGCTTGTAATTGTTCATGTTGTTCGTGGAATTCTCGTGTTGTATCTAGAAGAATTTGTGCTTCTAATATGATGCTCGTTACGTATCTCAAGGATCCATTAGTGAAAAGCTACAGAACGAATTTGTGCCTTCATGAGCTTTTCTTTCTAATTTTATTGTATATTATTATCATGCTGGTATCTCTAAGCTGGTCTTTGACAAGATAGAGATATTGGAATTATTGCTTTGTTTTTAGTTTGAAGTTATATCGAATCATAACTACCAACCGTGAAGCATTGTAAAACATATTCTCTGAAAAAAAAGAGAATTATGAATGCGACACACCCCCATCTCTTAATTGTAGTGTACATTGTTGTGAATACTTAATTAGTTTTACTTAGTTTCAGTAAGCAATAAGAAGGGAGCCTCCCCTTTCTAAGAGGAGAGATTACATCTCACACAGTTGTGGTTGAAATCAAGGTTGTGTAATCTATTGAAAAGGGATTACATAATTTTCACCCAACAATTTTTTAGCGAGTCCGTTGGGGAATGACACATGCAATTAAAGCCTCATGCTTTTGATTGAAGTGAATAAGTTTTCTAGTTTCTTATTGTATTCTTGTATATTGTTATTTATCTCTATCTTGTTCAAATCTACATTCTGGCGGATAGAAGGTATACATGAGGACTAAGGGCTCAAGGAGTAACAAATCTACTTTTTGAAGACTTGTTGAAACATGATTCTCCACCTACTCCTCTGTGAGTAAGGTAACCATTGAAGCACACAACAATTTATCCTCCATGAAGGTTAAGATCTCCTCTTCTGAGTGAATTCTCTGTTTACCACATGCATCTAGTTCATGTACTTGTTGCACAACAAGTCATGGTTGCACCACCTCCAGGACCTTGTGGAAATTCTTTTAGTCCCATTCGTTTGGCCGCACATCTTCATGAACTTCCACGTGTTTTGAGAAAGCATCTTCTAAATTTTTTAGGCAATTGTAAACAACATCCTGATGAACACATTTATTTCTTCTACATCGTTTGTGGTGTTCTCGACATAGAGCATGAAGACGTTTATGTAAGATTGTTCATCGAATCTCTCCAAGGAGTTGCTTCCGAATGGTTCTATACTCTTCCAAATTCTTCAATTACCAACTGGGCCACTCTTCGCACCAAGTTTGAAGAAAGATTCAAACCTGCTGAAGATGCACACGCTTTATTGGCACAACTCACAACCTTGTGGAAAGAGGCCCATGAATCCATGCATGAGATCATGGCTAAGTTCAACAAGTTGGTGACGTGGATTCCAAATGATGCAAGACCAACGAATCATAATCTAAAGTGCTTCTTCATCAACACACAACACACAACTCCCCAAAGTAAGTTTCTTCTTACGTAGGGAAAATCTTGCTAACATTGAAGTAGCTTGACAATTGGCTACTAGTCTTGAAGATGATATGATCCTTGCTAGAGAAATAAGGATAAACACCAACAACAACAAAAGGATGCAAGAATCAAGATCTTCAGCATCTAATGCCAATACTCCTAACATTAGTTCCAACTTTGTTGATCCCATGGTCCAAAGGCTAGCGAATGAAATCTTAGCTTTGAAAAAGCAAGTTTCCAACAACAACAATACCTACAAGGACATCCCAAGGAGGACTTTTCCCAACTATGCTGGAAACATGAATCAAAATCGCATTGTAGGACCACAAGGGAGACTTGCACTTGAAGCCCACCTACCAATACTACTGTAGGATACTATGAGGCTGAACAAGATGAATATGCATAGCCAGATTATCCTGTGGAAGAAATTGTTTATCTCTTCCAAGATGAAGAAATGGAATCAGCTAGTGACTCCAACATTGGCTACTTGCAAATGGAAAATGAAACTGATGAGGAGGACCTAGTGACGAACACGTACGTTGTTTTTACATAGCGACAAAAAAATTAGCTTGATCATGCTCAAGTTGTTGCTCCACCAGCAAAAGAGAAGCTGCTAGTTACTATTTCCAAAAGAGGGTCTCCTCTCCCTTAGCAACCAAAGAAGGCAGTGAACCAACAAGTAAGTGCTCCTCGTCCCCCTCTGTTAATTCTCATTGTTCCCAAAGCCAATCTCCCAGTTCTGAAGACCAGTGTGCCTTTTATTAAACCCGTCAGTGAAGTTACCTCATCTACTTTACAAAATTCTTTCTAGGTTTTCGACATTATTGACAATGCCAAGAAAACCAAGGTCCAAATGTCTGAGGTTGAATACCTCAAAGCTAATCCTAACCAATTTGATAGGCTTGTCAAGTTTGTGAAAGATAAAGGAATTACCCCAAATCAGGATCCACCTCCTGATGTTCCTATTGCTCCAAAGCCCCAGATGCCACAAAATAACCTTGTTTCTACCCCTCTAGTCGCATCTAGGCATATTGATTTGTTCTTTAATTCTTTGTTGGTCAATGGCTTTAAATTAAGCAACTGTGTTATAGATTCTGGCACATTAGACAATGTGATGCCAACCAAGGTAGCTACTACCTTAGGCTTGAATCTGACCAAAACCTTTAGCCCTTGTTTCTCCATGGAAAACAAACAAATACCTTTGATCGGCCAGATCAAAGATTTGCAATACGCATTTGTTGCATACCCAGAAAAGACAATAAAGATGACAATTCTAGTAGTTGACGTACCAGCATCTTATGGAATCCTCCTTGGACTCAATTTCTGTAAAGATGTTGGAGGTGAACTGAACATGGACATGTCCGAAGCTAGGATACCTATAAAAGGTGTGATGCAAAAATTGATTCCTGAAAGGGAGTCAAAATTTTTAGTAACTCAATCTGACGATCCAAGAGCTCAAATCCTATTTGAGTCTTCAAGTGTTGGAATGTATTATCTACAAACAAAAGAGGTTGGAAAATCTTTGACAATACATGAGTTGGAGAGCGATGATTCTTCTTCAACAAAAAATGAGTCATCAATAGAGGATTTGTCTATCTCAAATCATGAAACTTCAACAAATGATGAAGCTACATATTTTAATACTGTTAGTCTTGGTGACCCAAACAACATTTGGTTACTCGAGTTAGGTGGCAGTTGTTCTTCCACTGATTCTAGAGTGGGAACACTTCTCATTTCCCCTACAAGAAATTTTTTCCCTTTCTCTTTCAAATTACAATTTGACAACACTAATAACACTGCTGAATATGAAGCTCTGTTACTAGGAATGCAAGTTGCACGAAAGAAAGGTATCAAAAATCTTCATGCTCAAGGCGATGTCAAGTTGATAGTATGTCAAGTAAGAAATTTGTACTAGACAAAAAATGACAAACTTAGGCATTATTGCAATCTTGTCTGGGATTGCATTAAGGAGTTTGAGGCTTTTGATATATCTGCAGTTCCAAGGGAATATAATAACAGAGTCAATTCCTTAGCAATTTTGGCCACGCTCTTGATACCACATAAATACTTTCAAGATTCCACCTATACCATCGAGTTGGTTTTTTTCCCAAGTGTACCTGATAATTCAGAGAAATGGCATATTTTCAACGACAATCATCAAATTGTTGCCTTTTTGGAAAAGGTAGAAAATTTCAATGAATTGTACTTTGAAGGAAGTGAATCTCCACATCGAGAATCTATGTCTAATATGGATCCAGTTGCGGGTGAAGAATTCTTGTAGCTCAAAGGGAATAAAATTCCCAAGGGGTTGGTATCTCTAGAGAAGTTTTTTGACAAGCATGATTGCTATGTCAAGAAGCAACTCTCAGACTCTAATTCATCTAATGAGGTTGAACATATCAACTTTGGAACTCAAGCAGATCCTAAGATGGTAAACATTGGAAAGTGTTGCACGATCGAAGAAAGGAAGCAGTTTGCCAAGTTGTTACAAGAATATATGGATGTCTTAGCATATTCATATGAAGATCTGAAATCCTTCCGGACAAAGGAGGTACAACATGATATTCCCCTTAAGGTTGGAGCATTTCCTTATAAACAAAAGCAAAGGAAATACAACCCAAAGATTTCTAGAACAATCCTTGCGGAAGTTCAAAAAATGTTGAACGCTTGAATAATATTCCCTATCCATCATTCAACGTGGATAGCAAATATTGTTCCTGTTTGTAAGAAAAATGTTGAGATTCGTATTTGTGTGGATTTCAGAAATCTGAACCAGCTGTCACTCAAGGATAATTATCCTCTTCCAGTGATGGACCAAGTTCTACAAAATGTGATCGGATCCGAAATTCTCTCCATGTTGGATGGTTTCTCCAGTTACAACCAAATTGAAGTTAATTCAAGTAATCAACACAAGACAACTTTCACAACGCCATGGGGTACCTTTGCATATCGCAGAATTCCTTTTGGCCTGATCAATGTCGGTGCCACATTCCAATGAGCCATGGACTTGGCTTTTCATGATGTGATGGGTAAGTTTATTGTGGTGAATCTTTATGATCTTATGGTTTTTTCTAAAAAGCATCATGAACATTTTTACCACCGAAGGAAAATCTTGGAGAGATGCCGACAACATTGTATTTCCTTGAACCCCAAAAAGTCAATTTTTGGGGTTATAGAAGGAAAAAAATTTGGTCATGTGTTGTCCACAGAGGGAATCAAGATTGACTCAAAAAGAGTCAACAATATCAAATCACTTACTCTGCAGTCAAACAAGAAGGTTGTCCATTCCTTCTTTGGAAAGGTAAACTTTATGTGAAGATTCCTTCCAGACTTTATATAAAAGACTGGTCATATTGTTAATATGATGAAAGTTAATACCACTTTTCATTGGACAACAGAAGGGAAAGTTGTGTTCAATGATATCAAGGAGGTCATTGCTCATGCACCAGTGTTAGTCTACCCTAAATACACCAAAGAATTCATCATGTATAGTTATGCTTCTGAGCATACACTTTTGACGATTTTGGTGCAAGAAAATAGTGAGGGTTTTGAATCTCCAATTGCATTCATGAGCTTCCCTCTAAAGAATTATGAATTGAAATATTCCCAGATGGAAAAACATGCCTTCGCTGTGGTCAAAGTTGTTAAACATTTCTGGTTCTACATTCTTAATAGCCATGTCAAAGTTCTAGTTCTAGATTCAGTTGTTAAGTCCATCTTAACACACCAGGAATTTGGAACAAAAAGAGGCAATTGGATTGCCAAGATTCAATAATATGACATGGAAATCAAACCTACCAAGTTGATACATGGGCGAGGACTATGTCAGCTCATCGACAAAAATAATCCTGAGGAAGAAGTTTCAGAGACTGAGGAGTTAGATCCGAGTGAACTTCCAATGGTGTTGTTCGTCAATACAACTGATGAGTAGTATTCCAACATTTCCCATTTTCTCACTTATGGGGAATGTCTGAATCATCTGACTCCAAAGGAGAAAAGGACCATGAAACTAAAGTTAGCAAACTCTGTCTTATGGGACAATGGTTTGTACAAGCTTGCAATGGATGGAACTTTCTTGCAATGTGTTGATCAAGAACAACAAGAAAGATTGTTGAAGTCATATCATGACTTAGCATGTGGAGGACACTTTTCAGCACCTGTCACCGCTCACAAGATCCTACGAGTGAAATACTATTGGGCCACACTCTTTCAAGATGTGTACTGTTGGGTGCGTAAATGCGAGCTATGTCAATAGTTTGTAGGCAAGCCAAAGTTTGTGGCTTTGCCTTTAAAACCTATTGTTATTGAAGAGCCCTTCCAACAGTGGGGAATTGACTTCATCGGTGTATTAAATCCACCATTAGGTGCGGGACATACCTATGTCCTAACTCCAACTAACTATTTCACCAAGTGGGTGGAAGCGATTCCGACTAAGCATGCTACTTCTGAAGTGGTATGTAGTTTCTTAAAAGAAAAAATCATTTCCAGGTTCGGTGTGCCGAAAAAAATTATTGTTGAAAATGCTTCTACCTTCTCATCAAGCGAGATCACTGAGTTTTGTTTTGAACATGGCATAACTTTTTCACACTTTTCCAAATATTACCCCCAAGGTAATGGTCAGGACGAATCAAGCAACAAGAATTTGGTGACTATCATCTGCAAGTTGGTGGACGAGAATCAACGTTTGTGGCACAAAGCTTTGTATGACGCTTTGTGGGAAGACAAAATAACTCCAAAGCAGGTGATTGGTATGTCTCCTTTCCAACTCCTGTACAGGTTGAATGCAGAAATTCCCATAACCTTAGAACTTCCAGCCCTCAAATTGGCTAAGGCCATTGAGGACGAGAATTTTGGTAACTCTGTCGATAAGCTTATAATGTATCTCTTTGAATTGGAAGAGAATCGAGTTCTGGTGGCTAACCACAATGCGGAGCATCAGGACCAAGTCAAGAAGCTTTTTGACAACAAGGCCAAGTCTCAAGAATTTCAAATTGGTGATCTTGTTCTCTTATGGGACAAGCAAAGAGAACCAAAAGGTATGCATGGGAAGTTTGATGCACTGTGGATAGGACCTTTCAAAGTTCATCAGCTACATGGTGAAAATAGTTTCCTGTTGGCATACGAGGATGGAATTCCATTTTTCCTTCCTCGCAGTGGGAAACATCTCAAACACTTTACACAGTAAGGTGACTGGCATTCAAATGTAAATATTTTTATTTTAGTGCTTACATTTTTTGTTTTTGAATCTTTGTGTTGTCGTCGCCTGACTCTATGCCCAATGGATGGATAAAGGTACTTGAATTCTGGAGTTCTTCTCCCTTCATTCATTTCAAAGAACCTCTAAAGGAATATCCCCAACTGGAGCCAATTGTTATCAGAGAATCTAGCAGCACTCGATTCACGAATAACCCCCCTACGAAACCTGTTTTGTTTCATAATTTTGTGAAGTTCAAGCATGCAAAACAAGGTGAATTTCAATTCACCTCAATGCACGGTCCAAAATTTCAAACAGTCTATTTGAGTGTTCCCCCAAGTTCGTCTCTCAAAGACCTTCAAAATGAATATCTTCATGAACTCTCAAAGTTGAGAGTTAGTCAAAACTATGAAATATGTCGGAGCGCTGAAAATCAGCGCTCCTACATATTAACTTTAGTCATTTTCAACACAAAGTGTTGGAGCATTGATTGTCAGTGCTCCTACACTTTGTCCTCAAATTTGAAATGTTAAAGCGCTAAAGTTTAGCACTTGTGCACTTTTCGTCCGAATTGACTTCTTCATGCACGAGCAGTGATTTTCACCGCCAGTGCATGTTTCACAGTTTTCCCTCCAAAATTCGTGCTTTCATTAATGTGCAAGTTGAGTTCATTTAATGACCTTTTTAAATCATTTTTAAGTGATTTTAGGTTAATCACTCTTCATTTCTATTTTTCATCTCCTCCTCTTCTATGTGTTGGATGCCAAAGCAAAACCTCCTGCGACTCTCATTTGAGGATCTCTTCAAGCTTTGAGTTAGGGTTTCAAAATTTTTAATTGGTATGTCATTTATTTTTGCTCTTCATCATTTTCCTTCTTTTCATTCATTTTTAAATCTCTATAGTTTTGTTTCATCTTGTCAAATACGTTTGTTTTTGCTAGGGTTTTTATTCTTCTCCATCTTTTGAATTCGCTTCCTCTTCTAAGTTGCGCTTTATTCTTTGTTCTTGTTCTATGCATTTTGCTTTGTACCCTAGTCTTGGTGATTTTTCGTCTTTTTCATTATCCTTCATCTTTCCACTTTTCTCACTTCAAAATCATGAAGCTTCATTGCTCGAAAAACTTTTCATCTTTCTCCAAACTATCATGGCAGTGATTTTATCCACCTTTACACATTGAATATTTTCATAACTCCACATGTAGGGGCGGGGAAAATCATTGCTCCTACATGGACTACCCTCTCCCCAAATGTTAAGGTGTCATTTTTGTCTGCTACTACATAGGTGTTTTTTAACAAACTCCACATGTAGGAGTGGTGAAAATAACTGCTCCTACATGGAGTAATCTCTACTTCAAAATGTTGAAGCGCTAAAAAAGAGTGCTTGTACACTTGCTCTAAAAAATGGATGATATGCTTGAGCGCTGAAAATTAACACCCGAGCATGATATCACCTTATCCCTCAAATGCTAAGGCACTAAAATTGACCACCCTTACACTTCAACCTTTTTTCAAGTAAGATGAAATGTCAAGTTGCTAATTTTTAGCGCCTTGACATTTTTGACATTCCCACATGCAAAAACATGTAGGAGCCTTGATTTTCAGCACTCCTACATAAATGGCAGCTTTTATTTCTAACACTCTGAAATCGCTCTATTTTTGCTCTAAACTTCATTTCTTCACTCACTCTATTTTTCGTGCTAGATTGCTTGTTTTCCTTGCGCTTCCCAATGTTGTGGTTCCACCTAACATCTATTGATTCACCATCCTTGTAGTTTCTCTCTAGATCTCGTCAAGTGATCCCAAAAGTGATAACCTTTGATCCTGGTACTTCTAGATGACAGCAAAGAAACCTCAATCATCTTCTAAGAAAGAGGGAAAAATGAAATACAAGTATCAAGGTTTATTTCCACCTACTGTGGTAATCTAAAGGTGGATGAAATCAAAGACACCAAGGTTGGTCATTAGGACCTTGAAGAATTTGTTAAAAGAATTGAACAAATGCCCTTGGAAGACAGTTTAAGAGCCATTGTCCACAACAATATGCATTTGGTGTCCACATTCCCAACATCTTCTCATAACATAGAGTTCATTCTCTAGGTTGCATCCCAATAAACCCGAGAAAGTAGAAGTGTAATAGATTCCTTTGGACAAGTAATGATGAGGCTAGACCTTGAATTCTTTGACATTGTTCTCAGAGTTCCACACATAGAAAAATACACTAAGATTTCAATGCAACAAGCACATGAATTTTATGATGTAGATGAAACCAAGGCTAAAAATTTGATTAACAATCAATGGTTGAGAACACCTAGGCCCACTATCTCAAGATGGTTGAAGGGGCTTCCATGAAGTGACTTCAAAGAGGATGTTAGGGACATGATTACTCTCCTCAGCAAGGTTAAAGGATTGTTGAAATCATCTCATTTCTAGGAGTGGATGTACAAATACATTCAAATCATAAGGAGACATAAAGCTCATATTGATTGGGGAACACAAATAAGTGACAAAATTCATGAGCAACTGATAAATGTTCCAACCACTTTGAAGTTCTATATGAATTCTTATTTGGTTTATGTTGCAACCGTGATGAGGCAATTCCCATAATTATGTACAAGGGGGAACCAACACTATGTACCTATGTATAAGTATTTTTACCAATTGGAGCTAAAGGAAAGCCTTCATCATTTCAAGAGGGTCACAAATGCCTTCTTTGCACCTCTGCTTTTCAATTCTGACCCAACTCTCGAAAAGAAGAGAGTATTTGATGAGGCCTATAAAGTGGTGAGTAAGGTCGGGTGTATATTCTTGCAATTTCCAACTTTCACTTACATGAGGGGAGGTTTCTGCACTAGGTGTCCTTACATGTTGCCTAGATATCCCCCAGATAAGTTGATACTCATGGAGTTATGCATAAAGCTTATCTCAGTTCATAAGGAACAAATGAGGATTCACAAATCGGGTTTCAAGTTTCCACTAATGATTGGTAGATATACCATTCATAGTGTACAAAAGGAAAAATCAATCTATGCGGAAATGTAGGTCATGACAATAAGGACATACAAATAGAAATTTGACTTTGATTACTAGAATGTGAATAGGAAATTGAAGAAGGATCAAAGCCACACGTACTGCTTTGAAGACATATGGGTTGAATGTAGAGATGAAGAGGACATTCGCAAAATGGATTATTGTAGGCTAACCATAGAGCATATCAGGGATCTTGGAATTGTTAACCTACCAGAGGGTTTCAAAGATCATGGCGACATCATGAACATTAATTATGATGAAAATGAAATTTCTAAGAGACCTTTGCCTGCAATACAATGGTCTAAAAAGGAAAGTGTCTCCATCTAAAAAGGAAAGTGTCTCCATCAAGGAAAGACTTGCTCCAATATTGTCCAACACAACAGAATGGTTGCAAAAACATGGTTTCTAGATGAAATCCTTCAGGACAGAATCATAAGGAGAAGAACCTAGACTAGAAGCTAGCCAACAACAAGAACTCTACACAAAAGACAAGCATGAGACTACTCCCTCTTCTTCCTGAAGAGGCCCTAGAATCGTGTTCATTGTTGGAAAGAAGGATACACGAGTAGTTCAAGAAGAAGCAACAAAATATGAACCGTCTCATGCAAAAGGAAAAGGGCCTGCTTCTGAAGAGGTAGATTCAAAAGAAGAAGGAAATGAAAGCGAGAAATCTATTGAGGAAGAAGATTTTGAAGAAGAAGATTTTGATGAGGAAGAAGATTACACGGAAGAAGAAGAATGTGAATAAGAAAGTGAACAAGAAGTTGACAAATAGGAACTCGGGCATGATGAAGAACAAACTCTATTGCCACATGAGAATGTTGTCTAAGATCTTCCCCAAATGTCATCGCATGCAACTTCAAATGTTCCTCATACACCTCCTAATTCTAACACTCCCCCACCTCCTCTTCCTAAATCACCTCCTCCCACATCTACCATACATGCAGTGGACATTTCTCATCCCCCTGCAACATCAACCATGCTTGCCACTTCTCTTGCAGTTTCAAATACACAAACTGTTGATATTTTTTCAAGCTCTCCATCATCCATCCCCATTTTGTCATCTCCATCTTATGACATAACTTCTAAAGCTAAATTCAACAGATTTATGAGTGAATCTTTGCAAAGTCAACTTGGTGTGCAATCTATTGGAGCAGTCATGATAGATACTACCCCAATTGTCACCATACTAGTCATTTCTACAGAAGTGATTGTGACACAAGGGTTGACAGTCAGTCAAGAAGCGTATACTTCCTCTCTTCCCCCTTGGTTGGTATCTCAAGTATCAAAGTGAAAGAAACAAATGATCTCTCCAGAAGTGCTTGATCTTGAAGAGATAGCCCATCCAAAATCCAAGGGGAAGAAAAAGGCCAAAGTGCATTCAAGGCTTCATGTTGACAATACTGGACATAAGTTTGTAGAAATTGGCCTATCCTCGCAAGAGGAAGGAGATGTAAACATGGAGTACTACACCATCACTAGAGTCCAACTCAGAAAAGTGAAAAATGAAAGTGCCAAGGCAGATGCACAAGTAGTCCTATTTGCTTTAGTAGGAAGGCTTGATAAGATGGAACAAGCCTGAGATATGTACAAGCAGAAGGGTGAGTGCTATGTAGCTGTTTTGAGGAGACTTGTAGGATCTTCAGGCAGTGTACAACCTTTGGCTATGATAAGTGTTGAGGACCCAGCTGTGAAAAAGGCAGAGAAGCTTGCCTCTAAAGGTAAAGTTTTGTATGATTTCATTGATGAAACTATAGCACATGCTTCACAGGTTATAATTGTTCCAAATTTGAAAGCCACCCATATAGCCAAGCTCAGATCAGAGTTTGATAAAGAAGAAAATATTCTTTCCCAAGAGCAAAAAGAAATGGAAAAATTCCTATCATTTTGGTCACAAATGAAGCAAGAAAACTTGGTAAGTTGGTGGAAGTTGGGGTAATTCCCGACAAGGAGAAGTATGTGGAGGTAAGAGAATCACTTAAACACTGCATCCAAGTGATCAAGTCTCTTATCAAAGATATCCACCAAGTGCAAGAAGATGTCAAAGGACATCGTACTATCCTTGAAAATGGAATTAAGGAGTTATCGAGTAAACTCCTTGAAGAAGATCATATTTTCCTCCCGGCCAGTGAACTTTCCCAGATCTACAAGGAAGCCATCATGAAGCAACTGGAGGATGCAAACTTTTCAAAGACCTCCATGCATGTCATTTGTGATATATGGCTAACTCTTGATAATCTCAAGATGCATCTTAACAGATGCAAGAAGATTCACTCATCTGCTAAAAGATCAATCACCAGAGTTCACACCATTGTGGATTACATTGTTGGTCCAGATGAGTCATTCGTCCTAGAGACAAGAAAGAGATATGAAGAGTTTTGCGCCCAAAGCAAGGAACCATGAAGGATTATTTTCTCCAGTGTTAAATATTTTTATGCTTTCCTTTACGCATTTTGTAAATAGTTTTCGACATCTTAAATGTCTTTTGAGAAAATGTAATTGCATGTAAAATCCGAGATGTTTTCCCAAAAAGATGGACAACATTTTTTACTAAGTCAAAGTTAGGGGAGATTTTCCTAATTTAGCTCACCTAAATTTCCTAATTTTGCTCATCTAATTTCCTATATTTTATCTTCCCTCTCTTTTATAAATAAGAGGGATTTCTATTGTAATCTTTATCTTTTATCTCTTGCAATGAAGTGCTACTCATTTTGAAACAAATGTATGAAACTTTGTGTTCATCTTTGTGAATATGAATCTAATCAATAAAGAATAAAGTTGCATACTAGACTTTGTGTTGGAATCAATTCTCTTATGGTTTGATCAAATTGGTGGTGATTAGTGTGTGGGATCTAAGGGCTTTGAATAAATCTGTGTAAACTTTATGTTGCACTCTTTATTCGGATTTTTGATACTATTTGGATAACTATTTGTGGATTATCTACAAGACTTTGTGCTTGTAATTATTCATGTTGTTTTCGGAATTGGTGTGACGTATCTAGAAGACTTTGTGCTTCTAATAAGATGCTTGTTATGTATCTCAATGATTCATTGGTGAAAAGCTATGAAACGAATTTGTGCCTTCGTGAGCTTTTATTTCTTATTTTATTATTTATTATTATCATGATGGTATCTCTAAGCTGGTATTTGAAAAGATAGAGATATTAGAATTACTGCTTTTTTTTTAGTTTGAAGTTATATCGAATCAAAACTACCAACCATGAAGCATTGTTAAACATATTCTCTGAAAAAAGAGAGAATTGTGAATGTGACACACCCCCATCTCTTAATTGTAGTGTACATTGTTGTGAATACTTAATTAATTTTACTTAGTTTTAGTAAGCTGTAAGAAGGGCGCCTCCCCTTTCTGAGAGGAGAGATTACATCTCACACAGTTGTGGTTGAAATCAAGGTTGTGTAATCTATTGAAAAGGGATTACATAATTTTCACCCAACAATGTTTGCATGTGATCTTCAATTCTAGGACAATAATAATTTGGGATCAAATAGCCTATGAGTACTATATTGGATGAAAAAGACATGCAAGTGGGGATCCAACTCTATAGTACACAATGAGACACAATGTGTGTGCAAGTGGATTATGCATATTGATAGTAGTTTGAGTGGCACTAGATGTTAGAGGGGTCACTTTAACATATGGACCAATACAAATAAGTAGAGAAATATAGTAGGATCAAGTGATGTATTCCTAGGGTGGATATATTTTAGTACACATATTATGACATGCACAGATTTTTTTGGGGTCATAAGCTATGTATCATGGCAAGTACATTATTGCAATTTTGGGCATTTGAGCACATAGTCATGATGATATCACTGGGAATACCACT
Source organism: Sequoia sempervirens (assembly GCA_007258455.2). Taxonomy (NCBI): domain Eukaryota; kingdom Viridiplantae; phylum Streptophyta; class Pinopsida; order Cupressales; family Cupressaceae; genus Sequoia; species Sequoia sempervirens. Next base: position 1,893 of record VDFB02115631.1, on the reverse strand, counting down.
AAATATCATATCTATATTGTTTTATGCTTTTGGTGGTGGAAAAAATGGATACTCCAAGGATGAGAAGTATGAGGGCTAGATTATTAGCAATAGGCCTTAGACAACCTAGTTGGTTTTGACATTACATGAAGTCTATACAAATAATTGGTAGAGTGGTCAAAGGACTACATATAGTTACATCAAATTAGGTGAAGTATGTGGTATCTTTGACACCACTACACAATTTTGGAGTGATTTTGTGTTGAGAGGGTTCTTTAATAGTTTAGAGGTACAATGAAGAAACACAACATCAAAATCCATTGTTGCTTGCCTCCTTTCAATTCTTTATCTATGTGGAAACACTATCTACCCTCAATAACCTTTAGTATATTAATTGAATAAATTTCAACTCAACTAGAATGAGTTATTGATATAGGAACTTTATGCCAACAAGACAAGAATGAGACCATGTTCACTCCATCAATAAATTGTGACACCAAGTAAATATCTCTTTATGCTTATATGTCTTGATGTTATAGGTACATGAACAATTGAGATACTAGATATATTCAAAATCTACTTTGTGCACTTGAACTTTCAACAATTTCCCTCTATATCCGCTAGCTTACTCAAGGAAAGGATAAAGTGTAAAGTTTCTACCATATTATGTGATCATTCTATATTTTAAATACCAATCACAAATTGGTGTTATTGAAAATGTTAATTATATCATAAGGTTGTACAAGTTTGACAAGTTTGTTCCCATACAATTTTTTAGAATGCTACTTGCTCATGTTGATGATTTAAACAAGTTGTAAATGAATAGTTTGGCCACTTGAATTATCATTACTTGATATATTCAAGTATTAGATAATCACATGTATCTCACATATTAATTTTATAATGGTTTAGTCCAAGATTGTGTCTTGGGGAAGCATCATTAAGCCAAATTTGAGAAAGTTGATGCTTAGAGAGAGAGAGATAATGTCACTTCAAATTTTGCATAGTGAAACTAGTGGATTTTCCCACTTCTTATGAAAGGTATGTGGTTGTGCTCACTTTTGAAAATGACTTTCCAAAAAGACTTGTCCATTTTCTCAAACACAAAATTTAAGCATTGATTAAACTTGTCAATTTTAATACCTTTTTTGATAAATAATTTGGAATTTAGATCCAAATATTGAAAATAGATAATGGAAGTATGTCAACCATTAGTTTCAATATGTTTTTCTAGATTGTTTCATACAAATGGAACATATTATTTCTTGGATACCACACAAAAAATTTGTTGAGGGGAAATTCACTCCCAAAGAGATGCGAAATTGAATGATTCAATCTAGGTATCTAGCCCCTTAATTTTGGGCCAAATCCATCAATTATACTAACTAAATCTAAAAATAAACCCTCAAAGTGAGTCTCACATAATTGTTTATTGTTTCAATAGATTTCATAAGTTATTGTCTTTTCATTCCTAAGATCCATAAACTCATAATTTAACATAGTGTTTGATTTGTTGAATGTCCCTTGGTAAGTTAATATTACCTCTTGTCATTTTTTTTCCTTTGTTACTTTCTCCATTCAAGCAAGTTCTTCTAGTTATCTTTCAATTCATGAGGATGAGGGTGGAAATTTTTATGTTCTTCCTATATCTCACAATTAGATGTTAAAAGATTTAATAATATAAATGTAATTTACTAAACAATCCAAATGACTCATAAAACTTGGTCATAGACTCAAGTTGCAAAGCCATCCTATGCTATTAAAGTGAGAAGTGGTCAATCAGAGTGTGATGAGTGAATGTAAGAAGAATGATGTTCTTCAATGAAAAATAACCCTAGAGAATGGGTCCCACTTTTTAAGGAGATAAAAAAATGATGCAATCGGGTGTATCAAACTAAGTATGCAACAAATATT
>VDFB02115629.1:0-15239 GCA_007258455.2 Sequoia sempervirens | reverse complement strand
ATCAAATACTCTTTCTAGTACAACTAGAACCTTGGGAATTGTGTTTATCTTTAACTGAATGACCTCATTTCCAAATATAGTATCCTTACCATCAACATTTTCAACAAAAGCTCCAAAGTCAATTTCTTGATTTTCATATTCACCCACACAATTCAAAAATCTTAATATATCATCATCATTATCAAAAACTTGCCAACTTTTTATGTTATCAAGAACAGATGGCCTAGTTTGCACCTCAACCATTGAAATTCCAACATAAGTCATAACATTTGGTTTTACTGCAATATTGGCTAATAAATCTGCCACTTTATTTTGACCCCTCTCCATCCATCCTATGCCAAATGCATCAAAGCTCTCCAATTCATCCCAAATAGCATTCCTATATTGTTTCAACCTCTTTTTCTTCGATACATACTTGGATCTAACTTGGAAAACCACAAGCTCAGAATCCCCAATTGCCTTGAGCTTCTTGATCCCATGTTTTTCAGCCAATATCAACCCCAATAACAAGGCTTCATACTCTGCCACATTATTTGTGCATTCAAATAACAGAGTAAAAGAGAACTTGAATGTCTTTCCACTTGGTGATCGTAACAAAACACCTGCAGCAGAGCCTTCCTTTGAACTTGCACCATCAAAATACATAGTCCACAAGTCATCAGATTCTGACAATTATTTTATTTCTGTATCAATCAATGTAGTAGGCTTATCACAATTGCTAGGAAATTCCTCAACCCTGAATTCATTTATACCACTATTAATAAAATATGTCATATTCTCAATTGGGCCATACTCAATCATATGAGGTACTTTTGATTCTCTTTCGATTTTGAAATCCTTACCATCAATGGAGAAAGTAGCAAATGACAAATCACATTGCATGTTACCCCCCATTGATGCACTCCATTTTCTCAACAAGAGCATTCCAAAATGAGGTGGGATGTCTACAACTAATACAGTCATGACTAAATGCTTGTCAAGGTACTGAGTTAATTTATAAGGCAATGCTTTGATAGTTCCAATAACTGACACTTCTCTTGAATCCATAGCATAACATTTACCTTGAGCAGTATCTATTTTCAAGCCCATTGCCTCCATTATTTTGACTGGCATAACATTATTTGATGCTCCTGAATCTATCATACAGTTCTTTAAAGTATTTCCATTTATATCCACACTTAAGAAGAAAGGGGTTATGTTTTCAAGACACATGTTAATTGAATTTCCTAAATATACAGGGGGAATTTGTGACACAATTCCCTCCACCTCTTTCTCTTTCTCTTCATCCTTCGCTTCTTTACCACTTCCTTGTTTAGTCTTATTACCAACAACATCTGTGATCAAGGCTATTGTCTTTTCTTTGCATTCATTTGTTCTCATAATTTCTAGCAGAGGTACGGTTACTTTAACCTGAGAAAGCACATGAAACATATCTGCAGGTGTATGTTTAGGTAGATTAGACATCATACCTTTATCATTTCCCCCTTTCTCTGGTTGATTACTTCCTCCTAGCTTCTTTTGCTTCCTATCCTCTGCATCAGGTTCAACTAACTTTGTAATCACCTTGGTCTTCACCAATGACGAAGTCACATATTCTTGAGTTTTTTGGGTTTCGTTCTTTTTTGTCCAAACCTTATCATTCTTAACCTCTTTGAATTTTACAACATCCTTTTTGTTGTCAACCTTAATACCTTTGTTTTTGTCCTTTTTTTCTTTAATAAACAGGCTAGGAGGTTTACCCTGTTCACCACCCATAGTTCTATTTCTCAGCTTGAAGTGAACTTCTCATTTGAGCAGCCATTCTCACCACCTTGCAATCTCTTTCTTCTCGATGGTCTCCTTAAGACAATGAACTCAACTCAAGCCCATATTGCAGCACAGATTAGAATTACCTTCCTCATTATGAAAAGACATGTTGATGGTACATCTCACTTATCTACCTTTTGATACACGCCATCGCCTTCCTCAGATATTTCATCATCGAGGAATATTCAAAATTAATATGATGTGGGCCATACAAACATCTACATCATCCTACTCATATTATGATATTTGATCATGAGCATCCTCTTCTACTTCCTCAGCAACAAGCAACTGAGCAACACCACAATAATTTTGATCATATGGATTTTCACACACTTCACACCATGGTCTATCTGCTACCAAATTCATTGAATGTTTTTGCAAGGGGTCTGGCATATGTTGATCATTTTTAGGCTTCTTGGCTAGGCAAGATTGGTTTTCCATCTTTCCAATTTGTATTATAAGGATAATTTTGCAATCTTGGGCGGCCTATCATTTTTATTATAGGGTTTCCTTTCATTTCCTATACCCTTCTCTTGCTTGGCAACAATTTTCTTTATGTCTTTCAAAGTACTTAAACCTTTTCCCACTTTTCATCATCTTTAGGCTTTGCAGCCGAAACCTTCTCAGTCTTATTCTTAGGATTTTTTAAAAGTGTAGGTTCTTCTCTCCTACCATACTTCCCAGAAGCTCTTCTATTACTCTCAATATTTATAGCCACCCTAAATGCATCCCTTATAGTTTGAGGGTCCTTATCTCTGAGGAGATATGCCATTTTAGCATCAAAAGCATTGAAATATGTAGTTAAACAAACATTTACATCAAGCCTCAAAACCTGAAACAACTTATACATTTCTTTCTGAAATCTTAAATTAAACTTTATCACAGGCTCATTCAATGAGTTCTTGATGTTATTAAATTCATTTAGCATGAAACTAGCATTAGTTTTATCACCATACTGCTCCTTGAAACACTTTTCAAACTCATCCCATGAACTAATACTAGCATTAGGTAGACCTCTATACCAATCCATCACATCCTCTACAAGAGATTGTACAAACAATTTCATTACAAAATCTTCATGTTCTACCTCATAATCATTTAGCATATCCATAAAATCTTTCAAGTGTTCCTCTGTTGTCATAGCATTATTGCCAACAAACTTACTCATCTTTTCTCTCAAGTCAGCAGGGATGGAATTTGGATAACCAGGAATACCATCAAAGAACAATGGCCTATACCTTTCCAACTATATAGGTCGTCGTTGAAATAATCCTTTATTCTTCTGAGAATCAACACCAGACCCTAAATTTTGTACCCTAGGACCATCCTGATTGGGATTTACAAACCTAGTTGCATGAATCTTTAGGCCAGAATTATTTATGGTGGGATCTGGATTAATTTTAGGACCGTTGGTGATTTTATGAGGTTGTAGCTTGTGTAGCCTCATCCATGCTTGATATCTTTAGGAAACTTATTTTCCTCTTCATTTATGCATTTTCAACCTCAATCTTTGTTCTCTCCAACTCTTCTATTAGAGCCTCACTCTCCCTCCTAGCCTTTTCTAAGGTAGGCTCTGTTTGAAATGACACATGTGGTGGGAGATCTTGTTGAGTGAAATGGGGAGTCACCTTCTCATTTATTTTAATCCCCTCAACCTTTTGCTTTCCCTTATCCAAGACAGTTTTAAGGTTTGTATTACTCGGTTGAGACTTAACATGATTTGAGGGTTTTGGGTCAGCAGGTCTGGGTTGGACTTCAATGTGGCATACTAGGTTTTCTTTAGACATAGAATTTGTTTCCTTATTAACAATCTTCTCTACAACCAGACCCTCAACACTAGGTTTAGGTTCTTCTTGGTTAAGGAACCTCATTGTTGCCAATTGTCTCATCAACCTATCCCTTTCGATCACAACATTCCTCAACTCTACTTCCCTTTCTTTTTCTCTTTTCATCCTGAGCTCATCTTGCTCTTGGATTTCCCGCTTCAAGGAATTAATGTCTCCAAAAACATCATCAGGGTCAGGAAAAGTCATATCAGAACTTGATGTATCACTTAGGTCTATTAAATTGACCCCTTCCAGTATATGTTTAGACAATAATGGGTTTACATCATTTTCAGCAGGAGGAGGAGGCACATCATTGGTGCATTCTCTGTGATGGCTTCAACTTCTACTCCTACCTCTTCTCTTTTCAACATATTTGACACTGACAGGCCCTTTATTTTGACATGTCACATCTTCTTGAACCGGTGTATTAAATAATGCATCAAAAAATCCACAACTATCTGACTCTGAATTTCTAGACACATCTTCAAGATTTTCAGGGATAGGGTGTAAAGGCTTACTTGTACCTTGGTGTACAGGGTTTTGTGACACGGGAGCAACATTACTAGATTCTAGTCATTTCTTTATCTAGTCCTTCTTCTTCATTTTGGGAAGTTCACCTTCCAATTTCTATTCCGGATGATTCTTCATGAATGACCTGGTGTTCTTCATTCTTCGTACTTGTCTAAAAGTTCTTTCCACTTATAATAAACCTTGCAAAATAAAATGCACACTAGTGCAGAGACTTTAGAGTCGCCACCCAATTTTCTTGGGAATACCAAATACCTAAAGACACGTGGTGGAATATAAAAAACATTTGGAACCTCGTACTGAAAACACACAAAAGTGCTTTACAACATAACTCTTAATGCTTATGAAAATAGAAGAAGTGGACAAACCTAACACAAAATTATAGGCTCAACCTTCAAATCACAAAAACACTATGAAAACTCTATGCAAAATGGACAACCGACACACTAACAAGAAATATTAAAATTAGCTCCCCAACAGAGTCACCATTTTGTTGGTTTCGTTTTACAGTGTAACCAGGTTGATCTTCTAATCTAACTATGGAATTGCCAATTCCAATCAAGGGCAGCTCAAAGACCTAGACCAACTAACAAGGACTTTAAAAAAACCTCCTACACTTCGGGCTCTACAAGACCTGGGAGGGTGATCCCTTAATGTGTTTACAACCTCTACACCATTATTATAAACAACATTAACAATAATAGATAATCTCCTTAATAGCTCAACACAATAGGATAGTATCAAATAGAATTAGTTGTTCATCAATAATATCAACCATTTGGAGCATGAGATAACTACAACACAATCCACGGCATAAGATAGTCATTGATTTGCAATTTGTAGCAAGCTCTAGGCAAAGACAAACAAATACTAAATCATACAGATAAATAGAACTTAGATCAGTGCCATATATCAATTGTAGGAGTCAAATTCATAAGAATCTAAGGGTTTATGTAAGATTTAACACATAACATATAAAATCCTTGACAACATTGCATTGTAATCTCATCAATGTATTTAACCCAATACTACTTATCAAATCCTTATATAAAACATATCTGCCTATAATCCCATTCAAGCATTTTAATTAATTCCTTGAATTAAAGCTCAAATAGAATCATACACACTGCAATAGTGAGATGAATGAAACAACCCTTAGTTATCTTATTCAAAGTTCAGATATGCATGTACAATGGAGAGACATGAGATTGAATTTATCATTTCAACTCAAATGCTAGTACTGTTATACAACATTAAATCCCCATAAATTCAAAACCTATTACAGAATGAATTGAGACCTAACATGCATTTCTCTCTAAAACCATCAAACTTTACAATTTTCTCTACAACTTCACCTAGATTCGACCCAAAATTATCTAACTTGCTAACCCATACTTCTGCCTTGAAATCCTTCTTATAGAAAATGAAGGAGCAAACAAGCATCAGGCCAGAAAGTACACATGTCACCAGCCAATTGGTACACCTGGTGATATTCCAAAAATTGTTATAATAACAATCACCTGGAGAATATTCTTGTTCATCGTGCTCGCTGAGAAAAGTTGATACAACAACAAAAAACCATAAGAATCTCACACCAAGACTACCACCAAAGCAAGAATGGAAACCGTTGTAACTGCAACATCTGATCTACCACCCATTAGAAGCTCATTCTTTTTACTCTTCCTTAGTCAAATATTTAGTTACCCATTTTTGCTATTCTTCATTAGTCAGCCAGTCAAAATTAATTACCTCATTCACCTTGGCACTATAAAGTGTGTATTTTACTGCTACCTGATTTGCATCTCTTTCAAAGATTCCAAAATGAGTCGGTACTAATGATTTTATCCATACAACACTAACAAATCATAATCGAAATATCAAAATTAATTTAATTTTGATCATTGATGACCTCACTTGCTTGATCCTACCATTGTTAGAGGACTGATTTTCCCCCTCGCTTCATCAATTTTCATAATGTAACAATGTGTTACCCCAATCATTAAAATTCTTTCACGAATTCCCTGATCTTCCTACTCAAATCATCTAGTATGATATGAAAACCTTGCAATGATTTAACTAATACTTGAGTAGGCCTTAATTATTAGGGCCTATTATTTGTATCAAACCTTGAGGCCTTATACATTACATCTAAATCACTAGCCCTACAGATCCAATTTTCAATCAATGGTATTTGTACCTCATGATCCCTATCAATATTCTTTATTGCACGTAATAATAAAGAATATGAAGAATGTATAGATGAAAATTTATTATCAACCCTCTCATTTAAATGTCTCAAGACAACAGTAACAATCTCCTTTTGCTTTGAAAGAGATCTTTCTTCACTTACCTTTAAAGATTTATGTAATTCACCAATTTTTTGCATGAGCTACTTCTTTGTAGGATCCATAGAGCATTCTATTTCTTCATCAATTTCCTCTAAGGAATGGGTGAAGGAAGGATTCTGACTGGAAGACCCTTGTGTAGAAACAATTAGAGAAGCAAGAGGCATTGACCCTGATGTGGAAGGCACTGGACTGATTCTTGGAGCACTTGATGTCTCCCCAATCCATTTATACCTTAACCTTTCCACCTTAGTCTACAACCCAACATTCTTCTACTGCATCTTGTTGTATTCCTCAATCAAAAGGTTATACTTCTCCATTATGCTCCTCTTTTCGGCCTCCTCCCTTTCAACAATCTTTTGGTCCAATTTAGCCACATTCATAGTCAAATTAGTGGCCTCGGTGGTTGAGGTCTCTGAAGCTCTCTTTATTATTAGCCATCCTCTTAAATTTGGGTTGATATCAGAAACATTTGGCTTTCTCCCTTGTGGGGCCAATTCCCAAATTGACAAAGTCTCATAGTCTTCACTGAAGGTAGAGTTTTGTAGCGCTACCTTGACCTCTTCTTCAGAGTCTTGCAAGGGATGCTTGGAATTAAAAATGGCATTAAAGGCTACTACATCTACAATGTCCCATTCAGGTAGAATCATTACACCAGCTTGACTCACCAGTTTTCTTCCTTCCTTAGGAGTGATGTTCTTGAATTCTTCCATTAATTCAGCTTTCACTTCCTCATCATTCTCCTAGTCTAACATGTCAAGTCTTAATTCTCTTCTCTTCTACATTTATCTTGATATTCTTCAAATTTCATCCTCCATACCAATTGCAAGAATACATGAGTTTTCACAAATTCATTGTCATCTAGAAACTCCTTGCATGCTTCCATCCTTGCATCTTGTACACATTTTCCTTTCATATCCTAATCGGATAAAACCAATTTATGTGGCCTAGGAGGGGAAAGCATACCAACCTGCATGTCATGATCAATAACAAGACTTTCATCGAACAGATCCTCATGTGATTGATCAATTCTCTACTTTTTAGGGCTTGGCTCGGATGGTGGTGATGAGGGACTATCTTCTCGTGATAATTCTAAATCAATGATTTTAATTGGCCCAGGAACTTTGAATTTTGGACCTTGTTGTGAGGGAAATTTTGTTAATTTCTCCCCTTTCTGCCCACTTCTTCCTCATCACTGATGTTATCCATTTTCCTCCTGTAAATGGGCCTTCTTCCTATAGGCTGATATGTTGGCCTTGTTTCAATTGGTCTAGCACCTTGTTCTTGTACACATAGACTCAGTTTTAAATTTATCATTCTGGTCCTCAAGGTGCCCATAATTTCATTGAAGTTCTCCACTAGAAAGTCAATTTTCTTATGGTATGGACTGAACTCCAACAATGGATCATACTTTAGATCCATTTTGTGCACAATATCTAATAGCTTATTATAAGCTATCCATTTCTCCTTGTTCAACACCTACCTATTTAGATCAAATTTGTTTCTAATCAGGTCCTCAGGAAAGTTGAGCTCATGCAAAAACTTGCCACCCTTTATTCTTTGTCTAAAAAGGGAAAAGAAACCCTCACGATCATGTTGCTGCTTTGGACCACACCTCAAATGGTAATCATCAAAGAATTTCCCAAAATGCACCCAACCTCCTTTTGAAAAGGAAAAATCAGACACCACTTTATAATCCTAAAAAGTTCCCTTACCCCTCCTAGTGAGGTTGTCCTCATGGATACAACCTATTTGCCACATAACTGCAAACCCCACTCTTTGGTGGCACATTGTATGGAAATATATGGGGTTCCCTTTGAAAACCATATACCTTGAAAATAGTGCTAATTGGGTATAATGTCACCCCCAAAGCTATGGTAGACTCTTCTTCTTGCTTCTCCTTTGTCCGAGGAAACCATACAATTCCTCGTGATCCTCGGTACATTTACCATCAGTCTAGCCCTCAATCTGGAAGCAAAGCAATTATCAAATTTCACATAACTGATGCTTTCCTTATTGCAAGATAAATCTGCAGTCCATAATTGTACTGAAAATCTTTCTCCATCAACCGATTGCCTCAATTCCATCTTCTTAGAGAAAAAGTTAGCATTCTTGCACAAGGACATATACATCAACATAGAATACCAAAAGAATTGCGTGCCATTATCATTTTTCTGCAACTTTGACAACCCTTCATGTATCCTCTCAGCCAAGAAAGAAGCAAAGTCATAAGTCACAGAGAAGTTAGGGTGTTGTATTTGCACCCCCATGAACATGTATGCAATGGGCATCACTGTGCCAGGACTGAAACCCAAAATATGGCATAATGAATAAAAAGTGGCCAAGAAATGATTTGCAAAATAGTTTAATCTGAAAGGTTCTTGGTCACTAGGGCTAATATGAAATTTTGAACCTCTTGCCCTAGCCAGATGAGGTGGAAGCAACTTAGCTCTGAAAAGAAACTTCAACTTTGTATATTCCTGCTTCATTTCCTCAAGATTAATAGGAACCAAATATTCACTCGGTTCACTCAAGTCAAAAACCTGTTGGACTTCATCTCTGTTAATGCTTAACAAAACCCTTCCATCATTATCCTTGATAACCTGTGTGACAGGGTCATATCCTGCAGCCGCTGCCCTAAGCAGGTCTACATCAGGGAACACATTTGGCACCACCAACTTCCCCAAATCATACATCCAACCATTCGAAAAGGGGTGAGGAAAATTCCTCTGTCCATACCAAATCTGAACATTTCCAATCCTATGAGAGGAACCCTAGCATCGGCTATGTTGGAGCAATTATATACCAACCCCTCCCTCAGGATTTTTCCTCGCATTAGAACCAATCCCATATTTCTATCATTCGATGATTGGGGCAATTGATCTAGGAAATCATCGTATAGGTTTTTACTTAAATAGTAAATTTGGCCAGAATGTTGCTTTGGCGGTGCTATCTTGGACAAACTAGGGTCTTTTTACAATTTCACACTTCAAATAGCTAGGACTAACTAGAAATATGAAATTACAAAACACTACAATTTCTTACAATTTGATTAAACTATAGCCCTAAAATGTTTATCAACAAGCCCTAGGACAAGTACAACAAATATTTTCCCAAATTCAAGTGTAGAGTAACTAGGAAACATAGAAATTAACTCATGGCTTTGTGCTTGCAGAAATTCCAAATTCTGGTTGTAAAGACTCATAACTTTGCTTTCGGCTCTCAGATTGATTCACAAAATAGTTGAATGCCTTGTGATACAAATAAAGTAGGAGAATTGATTTTATTTCGATCAAATCATGCCAACAAGTGTCTCATCCACCATTAAAGCTCACTCATGCACTGCACGAATGACTCCAACCATATTTGATGCAAATTTAAATTCTAGCCGTCGATCCTTCAGTTTGATCAAATCATTGAATGACCACCTTCAAAAAAAGCTGACACAATCGCCAACATGGTAATAAAGGCCCCACCATACCATACACTGCCAAGGAAATCCATGTGGTGGTCGCCTGCGATATCACAATCAGTAAATACCTTGCAACTTATGATCACGCGATGACAGGCAACCGTAGATCTTGATCATTGGTGATCTTGTTCTTTCAACATAGTCACCAACCTTATCATTAACCATCGAGCAGCTTTCCCACCAAGATTATAACATACCCGTTGATTTAAAACATGTGCATCTTAAGAAAACTTTAGTAATCCGTCGTCTAATGTATTAAGGCCAAATTAATTCACCAAGGTTTTTTCCTTATTCCCTCAGCTTCATCAGATAAGACACGTGGCGCCCACCCGTGATATCGTGTTCAATAAAAAACTTGCAATTTCTGATCACATGATGGCGGGCAACCGTTGAGATCTGACAGCTTGATCAACGGTCAGTGCAAATTTTATCCCTCTTCAAAATAAAACATTTATTAAAAGGACAAGGGGACATCACTAGGCCGAGGGTAAACAATGACCTAAGTTGTTTTTAAAAGAAGAAACACAGAGCCAACCAAGACTTAGGAAAATAAAACCCCATAGAGGAATTAAAATATTAAGACCAAAGGGACTCAGCCTAGATGAAACAATATGACATAAGTCATTTTAAAACCCCTAAAAAGGTAACAGCGAAAAAGATCCCAACCAAGGCATAAAGTAAACACAAGGGTTTTACATGAAAATAAAGCTAAAACCCCCAACCCTAGGAAAATTTCAACACCATGAAATACCAGCAACATAAGGCAGGGCATGAATGGAACACAAGGAACAAAAATATTGAAGTTCCATCAACCTACATATATGATTTCAGACTTTTTGACACTAAAACCTAGAAAAATCAGAAGCTACAAATCAACATCAGAGGCTCTCGAAAGTTGCAGAAAAACCCTTACAAAAGACCCATTCACCCATGGTTGAATGAGTCCTAATGAGCCTTCAAAAACTACCTTTTGTGACGAGTAAACATATTTATTCCCTTCTAAAATCTACAATTAGTTTTCTGGTTCTACTAACATTGAGATTAATATTGTTATTTCAAGTGTTAGATTACATTTTGGATTTGATTTTTTGATTTTTAGTTTTTCTCACTAAAGTGTTGTTTGACCTTGACCCTCATCCTCAAAGTATAAGGAAATATGTAGATTCTCGAATAGAGTTGATTCACCTAGGGGTTGTTAGTCAATTCTTTGTGGGGATCTCATTTCCTAATGAAATAAAAGAAAATAGGTCCCTCATTGTTCACCAATTCCATATTTTGTGAACCCACCTATTTTTCTTCATTTTAGGTTTAATGGATGGATGAAGCTTGGGATAGATCCAAATACTCCAAGAGAATGTAGTAGAACCACAAGTTTCTACAAGGATGGACAATCTTTATATTTCTCTTTCAAATTATAATGTGTTAAAAAAGTGTCCTTAAAAATTAAATCATAAATTATAAATTTATCCAAGATGTTACTAATAGATTTTCCCATCGCTAACATTCTTATGGTTCTTGAATTGTAATTTCTAGCAAAATTAAAAATATTTCTTTTGTTTAAACTACTTCTATAAATCTAAGAGGCCATGCTCAATGTGTAAGGTCTAAAGGAAATGTATGAGACTATATGATCAGGGAAAGTATTCAATGTTCAAAGGCTTATATCATAGTAAGGTAAATTTAATAAGCATGAATATGATAACAAAATCAAAACATTATATTAAGCATGTATGAAAAGAAGTGATAAATCAACATAAAAAATCAAGGTGGTTCAGGTGATAATCATAGGTGAAATGTGAAGTAGGATAATAATGAATAAAATATCGACCAATAAAAAATGAAGGAAAATATAAAGCATATGTATAAAGAGAACATACCTTAAAATACGAGATTCAATTAGAGAAACTACCCAATTATGTGTAGTATGTTTTTCTTCTTGCATCAAACTCCTCAAGATTTAGAGCTTTTCACGAAGTTACTTCATTTTTAATATTCAATTATATATAAATCTAATAGAATTAGTAAAAAATATAGAAATAGCCAATCTATAGTATGAAATTAAAAGAGAAAAATCATAATTAACATTATAAGACTACAAACATGAAAATATGAGTTCATATAATCAAATTTCATGTAAAAATTATGGTATTTCCTTCTTGCTATGTTGGAAAACAAAAAAAGGTGGTGCAAAGGTGGTGTTATGTGTAAAAATGCACATGATTTCCCCAACAACATGAAAAAGAATTTTTTCTTGTTAGATAACACACAAAAGTAGAAGAATAACTGGGCATGCGGGCCTAGATCATGTCCTAATTTTTACCATTTTGAGGACTTCCCAAAATGTGATCGTATTAAAGTGTGAGCATGCTCTGAATTTCACAAAGCATGAGTGCACTTTGACTTGCATAAAGTGTGAGCACACATTAGGTTGCTCAAAATGTGAGCAAATTCCAACTTTTTAAAAGCAGGATTGCATTTTGCAATTGATGAATTTCATAAGGTTTGTAACTCAAAAGTACTTTTTTATTTTATATAGTTTTATAGGGTTATAAATTTGGTTAGGAGGCTAATATTTCTTAAGGATTTAGATCCCCTTAATAAAATTATGAGAGATAACCCTCTATTTAAAGTTAATAAAAATTAGGGTATGATATTTTTTGCTACTAGGGTATGTGCAGGATCATCACGAAGAAAACAGGCCCTTAAGTGGTGAAAAATTCAAAAAAATCAAAGTTAGGAAACTTGACATAAAAATTTGAATAAGTTATCTATATTATTTCAAAAATATGTAAGAATAGAATCTATCACAAATTGAATGTAGTTTATAAACTACTAGGTTTATTTTAAAAAAAAAAATCTATTTGGTGAAAATTTAAAAATTCTTAAATGCAAGTAGGTACCTAACTTCAGGGAAAACAAGTAGGTGTCCGCCTTAACCACCCCCTAACCACAATAAAATGATAATTTTTTTTTAAGATTATATATATAGTAGAGGACTCCATGTCCCAATGTATGGCATTTTTGTAATTATTTTCCAAGTAAATAATTCATTATTAATTTTTTATTACAACTTTTAAAAAATATAAAAAACTCATATGTCTAGCCACCTTAACTTTACACAAAACTTCATGAAATTCATATTTTTAATCCTATAGTATGCAGTTTACAGAATGTGATGCATGTTTTGATTCAAAAATGTGATATCGCTTGAAAGCTATTTTTTTTTTTCAATCAAATTCTTATATCAATCGTGACTTTGTAATTCAAATAGAAATGAATAATAATTATTTTATTACCCAAAGTAAAGCATAATTTATAATATTGATGGAAAGTTGAGAATCTCCTTTAAAAAACCCTTTTCCATTAATTTTGGTAAAAAGGTCGCCAACCACATACTCCCCACACATACCCATCATGATCTTGCACATACCCACTAGTCTCAATTATGTTGTTGGTTCATCAAGTGAAATTATAGTCTCAGTTTCTAATATATCTAGACTTTCAAGTTTATTTTTCATTTATTATTCTCAGTCTTCACCACAAACATTGAGTCAACCTTGAACACTATCCATCAACCTTCAACCCTATACTTAAACTCTAAAACCTACACTATCAACCCTTAACCATGTGCCTTATACACCCAACCCATACCCTAAACCCTATACCTAATATCCTAAACCCTAATCCCTATACCCTATACACTTAACATTATACACTCAACCTGAAACATTATCCCTCAACTAAAAACCCTAAATGCTCAACCCTATACCCTATATGTTGAACCCTATACCTAAACCTGAATCCCTCAACCCTCTACCCTATACATTAAACCCTAAACCCTACACCCTACATGATAAAACCTCATCCCTATACCCTATACCCTCAACCTTATAACTTAAATATGGAACATTTTCCCTTAACCCTATACTTAAACCATAAAACATACACTCTCAACCATTTTACCTATGCCTTATACCCTCAATCCTTATACACTATATACTTAACTGTATACCCTCATACCTGAACACTATCCATCAACCCTCAACCCTATAACTTAAATCCTAAACCCTACACCATAAAATTTCATCCCTATATCCTATACCTTAAACATTATACCCTAAACATTGAATATTATCCCTCAAACCTATACCCTCAACCCTATACATAAACCCTTAACTATATGCCTTATATCTTCAACCCATACACTAAACCCTATTCCAAATATTCTAAACCCTAAAACCTATACCCTATAAACTTAAACTTATATAGTCAACCCTAAAACTTATTCCTCAACCATAAACCATCAAACCCCAACCCTATACCATATACCCTTAACCGTATACTTAAACCCTCCACCCTCAAGTCTTAAACCTACACCTTAAACCCTAAACCCTACAACCTCAACCCTCAACCCTCAATCCTCATCCCTATACCCTATACACTCAACCTTATACCCTAAACCTTGAACACTTTCCCTCAATCCTATACCATCAACCCTATACTTAAACCCTCAACGCTACACTCTCAACCCTTAACCCTATTCCTAATACCCTCAGCCCATACCCTAAACACTATACCCAATATCCTAAACCCTAATCCCTATACCCTATACACTTAACCTTATTCACTCAACCCTAAACATTATCCCTCACACTTAAACCATCATCCATCAACCCTATTTCTTATACCCTTAACCCTCAACCCTATATGTCAAACCCTAAAACCTACACCTTCAAACCTCATCCCTATTCCCTATACCCTCAACCTTATACCATAAACCCTAAACATTGTCCATCACCCCTATATCCTCAACCATATACTTAAAACCTAAACCACAAACTCTCAACCCTTAACCCTCTGCATTATACCCTTAACCCATACCCTAATCCCTATACCTATATACTAACCTTCTACACTCAACCATGAACATTATCCCTCAACTATACAACCTCAACCCTCAACCCTCAATCCTATACCCTCAAACCTATACTTAAACCTTAATACCTCAACCCTCAACCCTAAACCCTACACCCTCAACCCTCATCCCTATACCCTATACCCTCAACTTTATACCCTAAAACTTGAGCATTGTCCCACAAATCTATACTTAAACCCTAAACCATACACTCTCAACCCTTCACCCTATGTCATATACCCTCAATATCTATATATTATACACTTAATCCTATAACCTTATCCCTAAACTCTATCCCTCAACCCTTGACCCTATACCTTAAACCCTAAACACTACACCCTCAACCC
>VDFB02115628.1:0-110137 GCA_007258455.2 Sequoia sempervirens | reverse complement strand
AAATGCCTGAAAGGTTAGATTGGTGATTTAGTTTAAAAAAAATTTGGTATGCCATTTGCAGTAGCTCATTACATTGTTGAGCAAAGGTCTTCATCCATTGTGTTCCTCATATGCAAGATCATAGTTGTGAAGGTTTTGGATGGTTTTGGATCCGCAAGTTTAAGTTTGCTGATTTGCAAAAGTGGTGTCACAAGATCTGCTCAACTGCCATTATTTCTTTGCAGTCCAAACATAATATATAAATATAAAATAAATTAGCAATTAATAAATAATTTACAATTTTATAAATAATAAATCATTAAATAGATAATAACTTGATTAATATATATAATTTGAGAAATTTATTTATTTATTAAATTAGTTGATATTAAATATGTAATAAATATATTATATTAATAAAAACAAACAATATGTGAAAAAAATGGAGCCGTTGGCAGCAGCCGCGAGGGTTTTGGCAGAGGAGCCGTTAGCAAAAGATGCGAGGGCTGCAGCGGGGGTGGGCGCTTCCGGAGAAACCCAGGCGCAGCGCAATGTATTGGGAGGAAAACAAGCAGATGGTGGCTGGAAGCTTTCAAAGGCGGGGGTAACAGAGGTGAAATGGGGAGCTGCATGCCACAGAAACGATGGCGCTAGCGGTTCTCAGTTGGGGAAAACAGAGAAGGTTTCTGGGGTGTCAGTTTCATTGCAGGCTGAACTTGAAACCGAGGTAAATCACAATGTTAATGTCTTCTCAGCTTTAGGTTTGATTGAGCGCTTCAGGGGTTTTTGGCCCCGTTTATGTGACCTTCACAATTGGATCTCTGAACACTGGGAACTTGTGGTAGATGGTTGTATTCAAATATACCCAGTTTCAAGAGGTTTTTTAATAGTTGTTTTTGAATCTGTAAAGGACAGAAACAGAGTTCTGTGTGACTATTTTTGGAATTGGGAGGATAAGTTTGCCCTGTCTCTGAAACCATGGCACCCAGATTTTAATCTGGTTACAGAGAAATTTGAGAAAGTGCCATTATGGGTGAGACTACCAAATTTTCCTCTTCACTTCTGGTTCGATTCCTGTTTGGAGGCTATAGGGAACTCGTTAGGGAATTTTCTGATGATTGACGATGATTATTCAAATCTTATGCACTCCACATACACCCGGATTTTAGTGGAAATAGAAGATACAAAAACTCTCACAAAAGAGATTTCGATCAACACCTCCAAAGGATGCTGGAAGCAGCCCCTGGATTATGAAGGTGTTTCTTTCCGTTGCAGAAGATGCTCTAAGACTGGACACAAGGCTTCGCAATGTGCAAAGCCCAGGGTGCCCAAACCAGCAACTTGGTGGAAGGATGCGTCGCACTGTCATTACGCAGTGGAGAAACATGGCAAGCAGAAGGAATGACAAGGCAAGAGCTATTCTCAGGCTGTGAGTAACTCGGAACCACAGCAGCCAAATGGGGCCCCAGTGCAGGCAAAAGGGACAGGAATTACAAAGGGGCCTACTAGGAGGGATGCTAAGGCAGCAAAGGTGGATGATGCTTTGGTTGAACAAAGTCAAGGGGGTGCTAAAACCCCAGAGTGTAGAGAAAAATCAAGGTCGGCAAGAGTCCAGGGTAAGGAAAAGGGGATGGAGAATCCAGAGGGTCAAGGAGGACATGTGGTATGCGGGGCTCTTGAGGAGGCGGGGTTACAGCACGACACATCCATGGATTGGCGGAAGAAAGCTGCAAGGATGGAGGAAGGATGGCAAGTAGTGAAGGGGAAGAGAGAAAAGAAAGGGAAAAAAGAAACCTTTGGCATGGTCCTCCGGTCAGAGACCAAGGGAGGAACCAAACATAAAGGACAAATTTGAAAGTTTGTAGTCTTTTTGGGGGCTTAGGGTGTTTGTTCTGAAAATTTGTAATTTGCTGGTGTCCGTTCCTTGGGGAGATGGTGCCCTATGTCACCATCCCTGTTTCAGGGCAGGTCAAATCCTGGTTTCAATAAAATAAAATATTATTACCGATCAAAAAAAATAAAAACAAATCATATAGAAATATGTATATGTGTGTTTGTGTCTGTGTGTGTAACAGTGTATGTATATGTGTGTATATATATCATAGTTGATAAAAAACGCAGAGTACTCACAAAACTCACAAGTACTCACAAATCAAAAACCTTGGTGAGTTACTCACTGATGATTTTTTGGTTTTTGATTAAAACTTGTCAAAAACTCACTAAAAAGTCACAATTTTTTATGAAAAGCTATCCTAAATGAGGGTATAAATTTGTTTTTGCACCTAACATTTTTATGATTTTTGCATTCTCGGGATGCAATTGGAAGCAATTTAAGGCAAGCAAACCTAGGTGGACTGAAGAACCACCCAAAAAAAAATATATATATCATTTTTTTTAAAACATCTTTATAAATAAGAAAGTGTCAAATATTTAATTTTGCCCTTAAGTGATAAAATTGGGAAAAAGGCATGCACCATGAAGGTTTGTGTGGTTTCAAAGGCCTTAATTTGGGCTTGGTGATGAGGGTTGCCCCTAGACCTCATGAAGGACATTGCCCCTCAACCCCATTGGAGGTGTTGCCCACAAACCGCCACTAGGGGCACTACCCCCCAACTTTGTTTGTTGGGGGCATTGCGCCTAGACCCCCATGAGGGTCTCCCTCAACCCCATTGGGATCTACACTCCCAAACCCCCACTAATTATTGAGATCTCTTGTCACATAAGAAACTTGATTACATGAATGGGTGAGGAGGAATTGGGATGTAACTCTTGCGTATGCTGACTTATACGTTATCATCGCCAAACTTGTCAAAAATCTTTTTAGATGAGGCAACCTCCACATATGACATGTCTAATGGAAGTGGCATTGTAAGTCATTGAGAGTTTGAACTTGTTTTTTGGTCTATGATATGTATTAAACTCTAATTTTGGTTTATATATGATGGAAATCAGTAATATGTTCTACAAATTCAGTAATATGTGTTTTTGAGGGATATTTTTATAAATTTATGTCTTTTCAAATGTTTGATAGATTTGCCAAGTAATTGCCGATTTTCCCATGAGTTTTTGCTGAGTCTGAGTTTTTCAACTATGGTGTATATAGATATTAGATATATATACATGTGCATATGTGTATGTATGTGTGTGTGTGTGTGTCTATATGTACATGTATATGTGTGTATATATGTATGTATGTGTGAGTAGATTGAATAGCAGAACCCAGCTGTACCAAACAAGGGGGTTTAGTCCGTTGAACTACTGATCCCAAACCCAAGCCAGCAAAAAAAGAAATTTCTGATCACTTATTTGGCTAAATAATATAAAAGAGAGCTTAGTATGGCACCAAACTAGAAAAAATAAATTAAGGAAAGATTTTAAAAAGATGGCATAATTATCTTACCGTGCCTGGCCCTTCTGTGCATGGACCACCAACTAGAGCTATAATTCGAGCTCCAGTTCCTGGCACACATGCACCTAGTAACCCTGCTGCAACACTTAGTGCCATACCAGTGCAGCGCATTGCCCTATTATTTGCTTCTACTGGCCATTGATCTCTTTGCAATTCATCAAGAAGCTGCAACAGTGAAAAGCATCAAATCAAATAAAGCCTTCATTTTATTTGAACTAAATAAGCCTTAATGTAGCATATAATCTCCATTTTCCACTTACATATTATTCTTTCAGAAAACAGCTGGAAAAATCATATTCCTTAAATAAATATAGAAAATAGAACTCAAACTCACTGATCATTTGACAACAACTCTTGCATCAATTTGTTTCAAGCATAGAGAGAACTGTGTGCGGTTAAAAAAAATATATGAGCCCTTTATAGACAAAAATCAAATTCCATTCTTGTTCTTTCATGCAGGAAGGTCAGCTGCCTTCTTTCTAAATTCAATAAAAATCGGATTTTCCAAAAGTTCCATATAGTCCCAAAAACATCCAAATTAATTAAGATTGTAAAGTCTTCCATTTATAGATATCTGCCCTGAATCAAATTTAACAGCAACATTTGTGCACATACTAGGACTGGTCTAAGAAGGTAATAAATAAGCAGATCTATAAGAGAAATTAGTAAATTACTGTATTAACTCACTGGGCCATGCTCACGCTACTCAGACTCAAGAAGGATTTGCCAAGAAAAAAAATAAGATTGGATTTGCACTGGCAAAAACTTGATAATGACCACTAAATTAGAGAATCAAGCTACCCAACTCAGGTTAATGAAATTGTAAAATTTCATAATTAATTTTGGTTACAATTTCATAAGTGGTATGGAACAAGGTCAATAGCTTAATGGGTGATTTGAAACCAGTTAAGAGTTATTGTGACTGAGTTCACTGTGTAACAAAAGAAAATTAAGATAATCATCCTACGACATTGAAATCCTGCACAATCTGATCCATTGCATCTCCAAGATAAAACAAAAGGTTTAAAATTAACAGCCAACATCCACATCACAGTCATTGTTTTCAGTTTTCACAAAAAGCCATGTCATTAAGCATTAAAATTAGTTCCAGTATTATTTTTAATTATTTTTTCACATTAACTTTGAAAGAAAACTTCTCTTTTTTCTTGGTTACAAGCACCACGGAAAAATGAAGAAATGCATGGTGATGGAACCATTTTTGTCGAAATACACTCTTAAAATATTTTAGCAGCACCCTGCTCTTCCCCAGAAGAATTCTATTCTTGATCTCCAACCATCCACAAGACCTTTACCCAATATGAACTTCCAATGTTTGTTTTTTATGTCAATTTCATAATTAGTCTAAAACTTCACAAAAAGTTGACCCACCAGTACAGAGTCCAATTCAGGAGAATAATTGAGAACTATTTTGCAAGAACAAACTTAAAAAATGACTTGCCAAATTGGGCACAAAAACAGGCCATAAAGAACAGAAAGACTGAATCCCCAAGCTGGGCTACAAAATACACCATATCAATCAGAAAGAATCAATCGCCAAGCTGGGCTCAAAAATACACCATAAGGGATAGTGTAAATTCATTCATACAATTTTTGAGTGAATCTGCACAAATTTTGCACCCCATCTAAAAGCAAACTGCATAATTACTTTTGATGTCAATTGCATAACTAGTCTGAAACTTGGTAAAGAATTGAACCCACCATTTCAGAGTTACATGTGCTTAGCCTGCTAGTAAGAATAGAGAGTAGAGACCTTGCTGACTCCGTTGTGAAAGCAAACTCAGAATAAATTGACCAAGCGGGCTCATATATATTTGGAGTAAATCTGGGACAAATTTGTGCCCAAAATAAAAGAATTTTATAATATATCAATTAGATTTCATGTAAATTTCATAGTTCTTTTAAATTTGGCAAAGAGTTGAATGCACCCGTTCAAAGTTGGGAGTGCTTGCCCAGTCAGTATCAGTAGTGTCATTGAGGACTACATTGCAAAAGTTATTTATGAACGAATTAAAAATACAAAACAATATAACAATTTTCCTATGTGTCTAGAGAATAGCAGCAAGACTCAGTAAGTACCCTGATTTCTCTTTGCCCAAGTCCAAGCAGGCCAAACAAGGCCTGTAAACTTGTTTCACCCAACTCTTCAAGTCTGGGCCAAGTTTTTCTATATATCATGATATTCTAAAATATTAATATATTGTGTTTTTCTAAAATTGCCATCTATGATGAGTTTTTGCCAAGCTTTTTCGCCAAATGCAAGTCCAAGCCAAAATCAGCCTGCTGAATCTGTGCTGAGTCTGAGTCTGGTAACAATATTTAGAGTAAATCTGCACCAATTGGGTCCCAGCCACATTTAACAAAATTTCATGTTTAGATTTAAGGCTGGTTTCATAATTAGTCTGATACTTGAGAAAGAGTTGAACTGACCAGAGTAAAATTCAGGATTACTCCTCTCATCAATTAGAGTAGTGAGGCTGAGGACGCCATTTGAAAATCAGATTAAGAACGAATAAGAGCTAGGCTGAAAAATGCACCATAAAGGAAAGTCTAACTTTACAAAGTGATACTTGAATAAAGCATCCACCAATTTAGGGCTGAAATTAAGAGAATTTCATTCAGTCAATCTTATAAGTTATAATCAGTCTAAGTTGAATCAGCCTCTGTAGAACCCAATTCAGAAAACTTGGCAAGTCAGTAATACTAGTCTCGTCAAGGACTCCATTACAAAAGCAACTTTAACAGCAAATTATCCAAACTAACTGAAAAATGCACAATTCATGAGATTGTGTAACTTGATTCCTATATGTTTTGAGTATATCTGCACCTAAATTGCGAGAATTTCACATTTGTTTTAATGTCAACTTCACAATTATTCGCAATGTTGTGAAAAAGTGAAAGCAGCCAGTTCATAGTCAAGAGTACTGAGGAAGAAGGTACAAATTGTGTGATTTCATAACAAATGCAAAAACGAAAGAAGAAGTTGACCGGCTGGACTCAAAATTACACCAGACATAAGAGTGCAGCTTTGTTTCTATATGTTTAGAATAAATCTACACTAAATTCCGTACCCCAAATGACATAATGTCATAATAAGTTTGGCTATAGATTCTATATTTCGTTTTGATGTCAATTTCATAATTACCGTGAAGCTCGGCGAACAGTCGAACAAATTGACTAGCTGGGCTAAAATTTATGCCAAAAAAACAGTGTAGCCGCACAATTTTGTTCGTTGGAAGTAGATCTGTAGTGTCTGATTAAAGAATTTTCTTTTTTTTTCTACCATCTACAACCCCTGGACAATCTTGTCCGACAGAAAAACAAACAAAAGCACCAAATGCCGGGAATACTCACAGAATTGAGCGTGTATTCACAATCAGATGCAGCAAGCAAAAACCGATTAATTCCAGCAGAGGCCGTACCATTGGCAACCCCTCCCTGCATTATCCCGATCGGAGCTCCCTTAGGAAATCCAGGACGGGCCCCACCGAGGCCAAGCTGGTCCAATATCTGCTCCTTGGAAACCTCTTTCGATCCTCTAAAAACATACGTCTTATTCAGATCGGAAAATCCGAGCTCGTGAACATGCACCTGCGTTCCAAATGTTACAAGACCTACAAGCGCAAGCTCCGGCAGTAAGCTGATCGCCTGACTTAGCGCCGACTTCACATACCCTAATTCCTCTTCAATAACACATGTATCCAGAACGAAGAGGAACACGGGGGGCAGGCTCTTCTCGCCAGAAACCGCATACTCGATCGTGGTGTATTGAGGGAACAATTCAGCCGGCACGTTGCTCTCGTTGAGCATGGAATAGTGTTGAGGGAAATGGTTGCGCTGGAAGCAGAAGGGGCAAATCCAGATCTTGGCGGTGTAGTCGACGCGGCTGTAAGGGTTTAGAATGCAGAAGCAGGATTTGCAGCGCAGAGGAGAGTAGGGCAACACGGGCAATTCAGGCGCAGGGCGAATCGGGGTGTAGACTGTGGCCAGCGGCACCACACACTTGCTCGCCTCCACCTTCGAGCTCGGCCACACGTTCCACGTCATACGCACCCCGTCCGCACCCTCCATTTCTGCGAATTCCGCCATCGATGAGCTTGATTTTTAGTACAGAATTGTTGAATTTCGATCTTGGAGGTTCAGGGATCGAGTTTGCTTGAAAATCGTGTAGACGTTTTTTGTCGTGGATCCGCTGAGCCTAGAACGATCCACGACTTGTTTTAATTTTTTCTTTTGGTTGTGAATGCATTGGATTTATGTTGCAGAAGCGGTGAACTCGTTTCCTGTTTCGTGTTTCGGGGTTTTCTATATTGCGAAGGTTTTATTTTTGGGAGATACTACCTATAGAGTGGATTTTTAAGGCGGTTTTTTTTTACTTTTTCTTTTATAAGAAGGGTTTTTTGGATTTTTTTTTTCAATAGGCTATTCATATTAGTTATTAGAGTATTTTCAAGTTTATTGAGGTGGGTAGGGTTTAAATGAGAAGGGTTAAGAGAAGAAGTTCTTAGAGTTGAATTTTTATAGTAGATAAAGATTTTTTTTATAAAAAAATTATATTCTTTTATTTAAAAAACAGTTATAAAAAAAATTCAAGATTTCAAAATCATCAATATAAGGTGTGAAGTTTGATATTAAAATTATTAAATTATATGGATGTATTGAAAAAATTTAACATGAAGGAAAATTATGGAGTACTCTACTGAAAACCCTAATCACTCTCCCCCATGACTTGTTGCAACAAAAGATTTCCAAGTTTCAAAGCAAAAGGATTTTGGAAGTATTTATTGCTTGAAACACAAAGTAGTTGAGATGAAAAAAGGCAAGAGAGCACAAAAAGCATACACTAAAACAAAGAATCCAAATCAGATTGAAACTCGTAACTCTACATTGCTAGCCTACATGGTTTATGCTAATATAATGAAAAAGCATGCATAAGGATTTTCCCTTGTCAATGTGGACTATCAAGATCAACCTAGTGTTGTATCTACCACCATAAACAATTTGGCAACCCAACATAACAGCTCGATTGTCATCATTTCCTAGTTTTGTAGTCAAGACAGACAATTGCAATAAAAAAATACAATCTCCTTCGAACTTCCAAAAGAATTATAGATATTATCTAAGTTTGCAAAACAAAAATAACCATACTATTTTTGCTAAAAGGAGTCCCTTTTAAATAAGATTTATTTAAATGGACCTAAAATAACTAGGAACAAAAAGGTTGGAGTGTTAAGGCATTTAGAGGGTGGATAGAGGATATGTGTCCTACACTTTTGTTGACCTAGATCATGCCCAAACTATATTCTAGTAGGAATTATGGATAATAGGCAATCAAATATGTTATGTCCAAGCTTGGGACCTAGATTTTTACCATGAAAGAATCTCCAAGTCTATATACCTAAAATGGGTTAAATTCCCATTCCTCGATATAGCATTTTGCCTATTTCTACAAGATAGCTTCCCAAGTGGGTAGAGTTTTATGACTTATGTAGAGAGATAAATGGGCTAGCATTTTGGTTCAACCTCACGCTTGTATTGAGATGGATCTTACCTAGGGTCTACCAAGCACAATTAAATTGACTAGCCCAGGTTTTGAAGTTGACTAGAAAATTAATTACCTTGATAAATCATTGCTTCTTTTTATTCTTGATATCTCATTCAAATTTGTTATCAAAGGGGCAAAAATGGAAGAAGGGCACAAAAAGGTAGGACTCCTAAGCTGGGTAAAAGTGGCAAAGCATGAAGTACCTCTGGAGCACAAATAGACACATGCAGCAAATGAAGAATGGTGACATCATTCGACTCATTTCAAATCAGGAAGAACCAAAAATTGTGGTAACAAAGGTTGGAATGGGAAGCATTGTTATGGAACCTCTAGGTGCAATTCATCCTAGTGAAATAATCGTAGAAATAGACAACTAGGAGAGTAGTTTTTAGATGGAAGATTCATCAATGATCAAGGTGGGGAGAACCCTAGCAAAGCACATATTGATACAATGTTGGATGCTTCATTATGGTCAAAGGGAAGTTTTGATGGTCACCATATGTAGAACAACCTTCTTGGTTTTTGCTGCAATGGATCAAGGTGGGGAAACGAGAAAACAATGATTTTGGGAGCAAACTTTCTAAGGCCTTCAATCACGTTGATGGAACAACAGGGCTTACTGGTTAGATGGTATGGGAAAGACATAAACTGGGATAGTTTGATTCGTTGGTGGCAAGATCGTTGGGGTAAAAACATGAGATTTAAGGTGCTAGCGAATGGTTATTTTGTGGTTATTTTCCCATCTCAAAAAATTAGGGAAGAAATTGAAAAAGGGATTTGGTTGATGAACGGAAATGGATTCTACATCCACAAATGGGAAGTAATTTTTGACCCCTTTCCAACATCAAATGGAAAGGATTCAAGATAATCTTCCTCTAGAATTTTCATAGCTAGATATCTTGGAGGTAATTGGAAATCATTTGGGTAAATACTTGTGCATAGAAGAAAGAATAGATCAAGATGGTATCATCACTTATGTAAGAATCTACGTGGAAAACAAACCCTATTGTCCATATTGGAAAGAATTAGAGATTATAACAAACTGGGGCAATCTGCAACAACCCCTAGTTTCAGATCCACACCCAAGGAACATCCTAATTGAGATGTTGGGATGGTGATCTATGGAGTCCATTGTAATTTCAGAAGCCAAGGTTGATCCAGTTCCAAAATTTGAATTGGTTGGGGACTCTGGTTTGAGGGAAAATATGGATTTACATTCAAATCCAAGCTCACAACATCAAACCCCAAAAATAATGGAAAATTTGACCTCTAAAGAACAAGTGAAGGAACCATTAGAAATAAGTAATACTTTGCATGCTAAGTTGACAAGTGTTATTGATATGACTGGTAATAACATGAAGATGGACGATCTCAACTCCCTAATTGAGGTAGGCAAAGAATTGGTGGAGTCGAAGCATGAAGCCAAAGAAATGTCATTCAGAGAGCATGGGGAGGTTCCAAATTTAGAAGAGGACTAGGAAGTAATTCCTAATCTGGAGGAGGAAAGTCTAGAGGAAAAAGTGGGGGAGTTTACCCCTAGAGCAAACAAAAAGGGATATGCACTATTTGATCGACGATAGGAATAGGAAAAACTAGGGATACACCAGAAAGAAACAAAAAAGACCTCACCAAATTGTGGTGAAAGTAAAAGATGGGGTAGAATTCCTAATTTGGAAAAGCTCAAACTAGATGGAGAATCTAGTGGGAAAAAAGAGATCAGTGAAATGTTGAAAGTAGGGAAAGGTGAGGCCCTTCCTAAAGAAATATGAGAATCTTGACATGGAATTTTAGGGGCTTTAATGCCCCTAACAAAAAATGCCATCATCTAGAGATGTCTCAAGCTAACATTTGTCTTATTCAGGAAACTAAAATTTTCCAAGAAGAGGTGGATTGCTTTGACAAAAGAATGAGATCTTGGAAGTTGCTGGCAGTGAATTCTAAAGGACAATCGAGTGGACTCATTACACTTTGGATACCTCAAAGAGTGTTAATAGAAAAAGTTGTTGCAAATAAAAGATGCTAGCATGCAAGGTAAGAAGTCTTACTTCAAATTTGAGCTTTCTTTTAGTTACTGTCTATGGTCCAAATACCTGTATTTAGAAGGAGGTATGGAAAGAATTAGATCCAGTATGCTACAATTTTACTTTTGAATTCAGCCTAATTGGGGGGATTTTAATGCAATATTGCACTTAGAGGATAAGCATGGTGGAGTGGGGAGGAAATTACAATCACAAATTGATTTTGAAAATTTTGTAGAGAGAAATATGTTGATAGATATTCTTATGGGCAATGGGCAATTTACTTGGACAAACAAGCTTAAAGGTTTTTGATGTATAGCTAAAAAGTTGGACAGGTTTTTATTCAAAGGGGATTTAAGTGATTTCCTCTTCACCTTCAAAAGTAATATTTTACCCCTCGAGTTCGGATCATTTTTCTATTTTTCTTGAAATCCTTGTTGAAAAAGGCCATTTAGATGCCCATTTAAATTTGAATTTATGTGGTTTAAAGATCCTAACTTCAATTATCTTATAAGGCAATGGTGGAATGAAATGATGTTGGATGGTTCAAAAATGTAAATAATCTTGTAGCCAAGTTGAAATTGATCAAGAAACACTTGAAATCTTGGAATAAAGATTGTTTCAAAAACATTTTCAAAGAAAAAAGGAAAATTGAGGAAGAATTGAGGATCTTGAACGAAGAAGTATGTGGCTTGGGGATGGATAACAATAAGTATTTGAAGGAGAAGGAACTTCCAAAATACATGGGAGAAATCCCAGCAAAAGAAGAAACTTTATGGGGACAAAAATCACGGGAGTTATGGCTAAGCATCGATGACAAAAACACTAAATTTTTCCACAACTCCACCAAAGCAAGAAGAGAAATGAATAGGATAACTAGTATCAAGATAGTGGATGGAAGAACCCTAGAAAAAATAGAAGACATCTCATTGGTTGCCATATAATTTTTCTAAACGATTAGAATGGTTCCAGTGTATAGGATCAACAGAAAATTCTCGGGTGCATCCCAAAACTAGTCACTAAGGCCCAAAACAATATGTTGAGAAGAAAATTTTTAGAATCAAATATCAAAGAGGTGCTTTTCTAATTGCATCTGGATAAGGCCCTAGGCTCAGATGGGTTTCTAATGGCTTTCTTTCAACATTGTTGGGAGATAGTTGGGAGTGATGTGGTGGAGGCAATTGAAGATTCAAGGTTTACTATTAAGGTGCTAAAAGAAATAAACAATACCTTTGTTGCCTTAATTCCAAAAAAAGAAAAACCTAAAAAATTAGAGGAATTTCGTCAGGTATTGCTCTTTGCAATACCATATACAAAATCTTGGCAAAAGCAGTGGCAAATTATGTTAAGAAGATCCTCCTTGACATAATCTCTGACGAACAAATAGGTTTCGTCCCTGGCAGATCAATTTTAGATGGGGTGATCATTGGCCAAGAAGCAATCCACTTGATTTCAAAAATAAGGAAGCAATCAATGTTGATAAAACTTGACATCAAGAAAGCTTACGAAAAAGTAAATTGGAGGTTTTTATTCAAAGTATTAGAGGCATTTGGCTTTCATACTGGATGGATAGATTAAATATTCAATTAGATCACCTATCCTAGATACTTAGTACTGATAAGTAGCACAACTGAGGGGTTTTTTGGTGCTTCAAGGGGACTCGGACAAGGGGACCCTCTGTCTCCCTTTCTATTTATCATCATGGCAGAAGATTTTGGTAGGTCAATTTCCAAAGTAGTAGAGGAAGGCAAGGTAAATAGGTTTTTGATCATGAGGAGCATGCCTGCAATTACTCACCAACAATTTTCTAATGGCACCATGTTATTTGGATATGTAGGGGAGAGAGAACAAAGGCACTTCAAAGATGTCTTGGCCAAATATATCGCAGCTTTGGGGTAGGAGGTAAGAGACCAGACATGTCAAATCGACATAATGCGTGATTCAACTAGGGTCATATTCATCCATTTAAAAAATAAACCTAAGTTTATTTGTATTCATCTCCCCAAAAAGTCATCGCTTTTAAATCAAATAAATCAACTTTGATCCTTATCATCTCATTTTAATTAAATAAATCAAGCCTTTATTTAATTAAATCCAAATGCATTTTTCATCCTTTTCTAATTTAAATAAATCAAATATTTAAGTCATAAAGTCAAAACACCCTCTAATCATCACATCTCTAATCTTAATCCCCGACAAATGCCAATCTCACCCACCAGACTCTCTGGGGACATTCCACTCTGCACAAATAAATCACTCCCCATTGATTTCTATTAAAACCCCATTTTCCCTCAACACATGTTGATTTGTCCCTCCAACATTGCATTTATTGCTCATTTTCTTGTCCCCCACTTAGCATTTACTCTCAAATTTGAATTCAAATTATCCCTCTCATGGGCACATTTCCCTAATCTTGCACAACCATTGACCACTCACCATTTGACAAGTGTCATCTTCTCATTGGAGGATCTTTAGTCCCACATTCACCATCTTGGCCAATCTCTCATTAACAAAATCTATAAAAGAAGGCTTAATCCTCATTCATAGGATCCACAATTTTATGCAAGGTTACTCTCTTCATTTGAGATTTGATCTTGTCCATTTCACTCCATCATCTCCATTTGCATTTTATCATCTTGAGTTTTGATCAAGGATTGGGAAAGGGTCACTAGCACATGTGACACCAATCCACTATGGAATAGGTAACTTGTGGTTGCTTTTATAATGCTTTTAGTTTTATTTCATCCTTTGTTGCATTTTTAAAGCATTTGCAAGGTATTTCATAGTGTTTTAGTGGATTCAGGAGGGTAAGCAACCCTTGTTTAAAGCGCAGGTTTCTTGCGATTTAAAAGCACACTCACAAGACTAAAAATTTTAAAATTTTCTTTTTCTTCACAATTCCAACAAGAGAATATTAGATCCTAAGAATACTAAGATTTAGAAAGGGTAAACTCCCGTGCAAATATTTAGGGTTGCCTTTAGCTTCTAGGGTACAACCTGGGAAACTCTGGGACCCGTTAGTGACAAAAATAGAGCAAAGATTGTCCTCTTGGAAAGGTAAATGGATCTCCTAGGCTGGGAGACTCACAATGATCATGTTAGTAATTGTAACCCTCCCAATTTACATGATTTCATGTTTACCTCTATCAAATGGTGTAAGCAGTAGAATTAATCAACAGATGAAAAACTTCTTCTGGCAAGGCAACTCAGATCAAAGAAATTTTCCTCTAATAAGATGAGATAATATATGTAAATAAAAGGAGGATGGGGTAGGTTTAAAAAGATTTTCTTTACAAAACAAGGCTCTGGGGGAAAAGTTGGTTTGGAGGTTGTATGCAAGACAAGACCTTAAGTGGGTAAAAATTATGAAAGATAAGTATATGGAGGAAGGAGAAACAAGTATATTTATCTCAAGATCACTCCCCAAGGGTTCAAGAATATTGAATTTCTTATGTAGTAGTAGAGATTTAATTTTGGATTACCTCACTTGGGATATAAGAGATGGGAGATCAACATTCTTCTGGGAAGATTTGTGAGGTGGTACCAAAAACTGATAAACAAGGGTGATCTTGAGCAAGTAATGGCAATAACAAAATAATCATGGGGCAGACATGTAAGGGACTATATATGCAGTTCATTTGTAAATGGTTGTCATGAGTTTCAATGGAAAAATATAAGGTCATTAAGCTTAAGTAACGAGGTGTCCTTTGCTTTTGAAGAAGTATTGAGCAACTAGATAATATGCATAAGGGAAGGCAAAGACATGTTGAGATGGCATGGTTCCTCTTCGAGAGATTATAATGCTTGAGATGGCAACAAATTGTTGATAAAACAACAAGAAACAGAGTTAGGTCTGCCTAGTGAACTATGTTGGAATAGAAATTGCCTTCCTAAGGTAGGCATTTTTACCTGGGTTGCAATACAAGGAAGAGTTTTAACCACTGACAGATTCCAAAAAATGGGATATAGTGGCCCATCTAGATGCATATTATGTAAACAAGAGGAAGAATCTGGTGATCATATTTTCCTAAATTTCCCTTTCACCTTGAGTTGTTGGTGATGGTTATGCACCAAGTTGCATTAGTTTATTGCTTTACCTAGAGATATATTGAGCATGTTCAAAGGGTGGCCCCATCCTCAACAAAATTGCTATGTATGCTAGCCTTTGTTGGGTGATCCCTTCACTACTTCTTTGGGAAGTCTAGAAGGAAAAGAATTGATGAATTTTTCAAAACATAGAG
Organism: Sequoia sempervirens; assembly: GCA_007258455.2. NCBI lineage: Eukaryota > Viridiplantae > Streptophyta > Pinopsida > Cupressales > Cupressaceae > Sequoia > Sequoia sempervirens. Next base: position 94,927 of record VDFB02115628.1, on the reverse strand, counting down.
ATTCCCATTCTTTCATTTCTTAATAAGGTTGAAGAAAGTATAGTTGATGTGACTAATTCGAGAGCCAGGGTTTCTGGTAGGAAAAAGGCCAACTTCTCAAGTTGGGATGCAATCATGAGGCAAAATTGGAATGTACTTAAGGTGCCAACTTTTGTGGGTGAAGGTGAAGCAAAAACACAAGAGGATAGGAAAAATGTGAAATGGCATTCCCCTGACAGAGGATGGTATAAGGTCAACTTAAATGGGGCATCTAGAGGTAACCCCAAATGCTCTGGAGTTGGGTGCATCATTAGAGACTAGTGCAGTAAAGTTTTAGGAAAGTTAGCAAAACCACTTCCCATGGGCTCCAACAACATAGCTAAAATGCAAGTTGCTTTTCTTGGAATCAAACTTTGTGTAGAACTGTTCAAATTATCTAATATTGCGGTTTAAGGAGACTCGGTTGTGATCATTAGTGCCCTTCATTCTCGGAAAATGATAAATTGGAAACTCAGAATGTTGTTAGAAAATTCTTTGAAGTTACTTAAAAGTTTCAAGAACTACACCTTAATCATACATTAAGAGAAGGCAATCAGGAGGCGAACAAACTTTCAAATATGGGAGTTGATGGAATTCTAGTCAAAGAACTCATCGACATAACTGACACAAAGTGACAAATTTAAACTGTGGATGGCTGGTGGGTGGATCTCCACAAATGCAGTTGTGGAGAGCCAGATATCACAGCGATGGTGATGGCATATCAACTCCTCTATCCCTGACTAGGTTGTTGGTTATTTGTCTACAGTTTTTGGATGGTAAAGGATGACTGACTAACACAAGGATTAAACCGTTCCACGTTGGCAAATCTCTTTCTAGTGGTTTGATGAGTTGGAATTTTTGGTTTGATAACCTCAACTTCACAAGGCTTGCCTCGATTAAATGTATATTAATTATGGTTTTAAGTGAAATAAAGAAGTGACCTTTTCATGAAGATGTTTCACATGCTCGAGGGAAAATTGCTTGTTAAGGATTTATTTATGATGATGCTTAAACACTTCCTCAGTATGCTTTGTGTGTATCATGAGTTATATTTTTTATGGCACTTTGGGACTCTCAAATGCCATTTGAAGGATTAAATCTAACAGTTTCTCATTTGTATCTTATGGTGATGTTCATTATTAAAGTCTCTACAAGTAGATTAGTTTGTGGAGGCATGGGTATGCCCATGCAGCTACTGGGTAGTAAGCATCAAATGGCCTTTCTGGGTCCAGTAACTACATTAAGGCTGAAGCACATCCTTCACAAACCAGACTATCTAACCATTGCGACGGTGAAATTCATTATAGGTAAAGGTTTCATGGATGGTTGTGAAGGGTATCGAGTTGACACTAATGTCACCTCCAGAGTGTTGGCTAGTCTTTTGGATGTAAATGTGCCCAAGTAGGAAGTGAAAGTTTTGATGCAAAAGCTATTCAAGAATGACCTTCTGGTTGGGTTGGAAGAAACATTAGCAGTGGCTACTCTCGGGATTGGAATCCCTCGTCCTAGCGATCTGGGTCTTCTCGAGGTCCTAAGGGAAACAGTCAAATATTATCCTTTCCTTCTAGAATTGCATGGTCTAGATTTGCTCAAGCAACATAGGCTAGTTGATACGAGGGCGAATTTTCTCAAGAAGTTTCATCTCACTCCTGTGTAAGGTGCTAACTGGAAGTAAGAGTTCAAGATCTTCATCTTGTAGAATTCCCCCTAGTTTTGGTTTGTTTTGGGTCCAGTATATCTTTGGAAAGTATGGTCAATGTTATAGTTATTTTGTTTCCTAGTGTCAATAGGTGTTGCATATGATAGTTAATTACACTAGTATACAGTGGTATGACCCTATGTGATCATTTTTGGGGTGTTATTTGTTATAATTTGGTAGGTGTGTTTTGGGTTTGAGGGCTTTGCTATAGGGTTTGGAAATTTGGGAAATATTTTGCCCCTATGTCCATGGGTCAACACTATAAATTTTTTGCATTATCAATATAATTAATCCCTTATAGAAGTTATAAAAAAAAGGCCATCTCATTCAATACTTCCCTATTTACAAGTTCCACCCCTTAGTTCCTAATATATCTATACCTAGCTCTACCAATTCTATTGAAGAAATTTTAAAACTACCTAAAACCCCCCAATCTACCCCCTTAAAGCACATCAACCCCCATTCTTTAGCAATCCACCACCCCCACCCTCAATTCCTTCCTCTTCCTACCACCAGGCTCCCTCTTCTTGATGCCCTAATCTACTTTCAAATATGTTGTGATTGAGTCTAAAATAAGACTCCCTAAAAGGAAAAAAGAAGTTATCCTACCCTTAGCCTACACTTCTCCTCCTATCCTAGCCCTTTCATCACCTCCATGTGACCCCTTGCAATCCCAATCTCGTTCCTCCTCTTTGAAAAGACCAAACCAAAATATGGTTGTATAACCTTGCTCCAAAGAGAAGGAATGTAGTGCACTACATATGGATGAGGACTCCTCTCTTGATGCCCTTTAATGAAGTGTCACATCTAAATATGAAATGATCAAGGATTGGCACTCCCCACTTAGAAGACTTGTGTCAATAATTATATCTAAAATAATTAATCTAATGGCAATATGTTGTAAGAAGTGAAAGCTAGTGATATGCATAAGAAAACCACCATTTATTTCATTTGGAAAAGGTTCTTTTCTACTAGACTATGTACATTGAGGGGGGAAGGGGGGATATTGTGTTGTTTTAGGTCTTGCTCCTTAGGTCACCAAACATGTTGCAACTTTTGGATTTGATCTTGAAAATTGCTACATTTGGCTAACTATGATCCTTCATGAGGTGTTATTTGGATTCTACTCCATCTGCACTCCTAATTATCCCCCGAAGAGAGCTTTGCTATGGGAATGGTTTCACCTTCACCTCCTCATGGAAAAATGGGTCCTTTAAGGGGACTTCAATATCATGGAACATTCCACTGATTCCAGTTAGGATAATACTTCTTGTTTGTCTCAAGCTAAATTTTAAGCTTATACTTTAACTTGAAACTCTATATGTTTCCATGACCCTCTTTTGGGAAAAGCTAACATTCAAAAACCATTTTGGTTCTCTTAACATAATTATCAAGAAGGCTTCTTAAGGAATGATTCATCTAGACTTATTTTACATTTCCCCTAATTTTCACATTGGTCCCTCTCATGTTGGTCATCTTGTCCACCTAGACCTTTCAACTAATCTCTCTGACCACCTCCCTATGTTTACTAATTTATCCTTCTCCAAATCTATCACTCTCCCCAATAAATTTCCACTCAAGTTGAATATCTCTCACTAAAATATTAAGACTGCATCGATGGCCTCCTTTCTATGTGGAAGGATGAACCTAAGACCCAACAATATTGATAGATTAGCTAGTGGGAAAGAACTATTGCTCGTTTTAGATTATTTCTTTATGAATATGGTCGAAAAGATGTTTCCAAAAACTAAAAACTTGAAAAGTCTTTGAAATGTCAACTAGACCATAGGAGGTCCCTTCTTTCTCCCAACCTATCTAACATCACTATCTAACATTCAATTACTCGTACTAAAAACTTTCTATAGAAATTAAATATTTATAAATGCAAAGGATGCCAAATCCACGCTCATCGTCAATTGATAAACTATGGTGATAGAGGAATTAAGTTATTATTTCCATTTTTATATCACAAACATAACAAGGAGCAATTTTTGTAATTAGATATAATGATGGATCTCTTTAATCCTATCATTCAAAACTTATATAAAGCTTTTATGATCATTTTAAAAACCTCTAAGTTATCAATGATTTAGCTAGACCCATTCTTCCTATCATTGATGAGAGTTATAGACACTGAAAATTGTCTTTCACTTATGAACACACTTTTTCATATCAATTCCTCCTACTTGCATAATTAAATAATTTTAATTAATAATTTTAATTATTTAATTATCTTTAAGGTCATATTCCTTTATTAATTAAATAATTCTTAATTATTTAATTAATTCATTTTTTCCTTTATTCTTCCCTTGATTATGTCACTAATTAGCCCCTCCCTTTCTATAATTAAATAAATGCTTATTTATTTAATTATTGCCATTTTTCTATAGAAATTAAATAATTATTTCAATTATTTAATTATTCATTATCCTCTTCTTCTATAATTAAATAGATTTTACTTATTTAATTATTTACTAATTTGTCATTTTCATCCACTTTTGAATTAAATTATTATTTAATTTAAAAGTCAACATGTCACATGTCTTTTATAATTAAATAATGCTTTTAATATTTAATTATTCACCTTCCCTCCCAAATTAAATAATTTTCTAAAACAACCTCTTTTTCTGTATCAACTTCATTATCCATGTCATTCTTATCTTCTCTTGCCTCATTCATTTTCCACCCTTGATTGAATTATCTTATAATTCAATCTCGACCATTAATCCTTATCATTGCCCTAATTTTTCCCTAACCCCATTTCATACTACAACTTTCAATCTTGACCATTGATTAAAACATCTTATTGACATCCAATCTCAACCATCAATCCAAATCAAACCTTGCCTATAAATCAACCCTCTCATAAGCCATTTAGGGGGTTGATTCTTCAAGTATCATTATGCTGCCAAAATTATTCTTGAATGATTCATCCATTTCTATCTATCATCTCCATCTCAATGTTATGTTGTTGAATTGAGCAACCAACATATCAAATCAGTCAAATAATTCATCTATCATTGCCTCTATTTGAGGTATTGAAGATTTGGATTAGGTAATGCATGTTATTGATTTATCATTTTTATTTATCCAAAATTTTCCTATACATTTTGGTGAACCTAACGTGAACCCCCTAACTGATTTTTAGCTCAATATTTTGACAATTTTTGAGGAATTTTGGAGTTGGATCCTTTTTGTTGCAAGTTTTGCATCATTTTGGGACAAAACCATAGTTTTCAAAGATTCAACCATATCTCTCAAACAACTGCAGATATTTTCACAAAAAAAAATCTATAGGTTGAGGACAATATCAAGAGCTTCCAATCCAAAAATTAGAATTTTTGGAGCTATTTTTAATTTTTTATAATTTTTTCATGAAAAATCAATTTTGAGAACAAATTAGCAATTTTTTTGGATATTTTTTATATTTCTAGAAAACTCTCTGAATTTAAGTAGGGGTCTATTCTTTATTTTTTTAAATTTGGATGAAAAATAATTAGAAAAAAAACAAATCTTTGAAAATTAGCGTTTTACAAAGATTTGCTTATATCTCACAAATGGTTGCAGATCTTTTCACAAAAAAAATTATGTAGATTTTAGATGATGTCAAGCACCATCAATCCAAAAATTAAAATTTTTAGACTTGTTTTGAATTTTTTATAAATTTTTAATGATTTTTCATAAAAAAATAATGTTGGGTGCAAAACAACAATTTTTTTGAATTTCTTTAAATTTTTTGAAAGCTTTGGAAATTTCAATAAGGGTCTATTCTTTGTGTTTTTATTTTTGATGCAAAAAACATTTCCAAAAATCAAATTTGTCTTAACTAGCTAACCCTCTAATATTAGTGATCAATTATTTTGTTAGGGTTTTGGCTTTCTTGTTGGTTTTGTGAATGTGTAGAAAAAAATAAACACTTTCAAAAGATAAATTGGATCAAGTGGAAAAAAATTTGGAGCTAAATAAAGTCTAGGTGCACACATTCCATCTTTCATCTCTTAATCTTGTTTGTCACACACTTCAATTTGGGGCTTAAAATGAACATCTTATTTGCAATCACACTTTGAAATTGGGCTTAAAAAGAACCATTGTATTCCATCACACATTTTGGATTTGGGTTAAAAAGGACAAGTGCTTCCATTGTTTGCTTACACACATTTCAAATTTCTAAAGGGAAATTAACAACTGTGAGTGTGAATCAAGTGTGTGTCCTTCAAAACACCTCACTTGGTTTGCTTTTGTCATACCCTTATTAGGAGGCTTGCTTGGAGCACACACCCTCCAAGGGACGACCTCAATCAAGGTGTGAATCCAAAGACACACCTCTTTGGGAGTTTAAATCTTGTCACTCTTTGCTAAGCCCTAAAGAACTTTATACCTTTGGGAGTGAAGGTGAAGGGTGGGTTACCCCTTTCTCCCAGCTGTGTGGCAATATTTTGCTTTTAAATCATCCTTATTCAACCTTGTGCATCCTAGCTTAAGACCTAATTGCACATACCCACTTGACTAACATTAGACTTGTTGTGCATTCAAGTGTTAGCTTAATCATAACATTTAATCTTGAAAGATAAATTTATCATTGTGTTTTGTGCGTGTGTTCATGCATTTACATGTGAGATATTGTGTCTGACATTTCCCAAGTCAAACTTCCAATAAACACTTTATACATCATCCTAATCATCCAATCTTATTATCTCAACATCATCATCAATCTAGTCCTAGTCACCACTTGTCAAAATGGTCCTAATCATAAACAATCCCAATCCTAATCATAAGCCCAAAGTCATAATACAAGGGGGCTATCCCTCTAGTCTAAATCATGAGACAAAACCTAAGCCCAAGATCATAATTCAAGGAGGCACTCTCCCTAATACTAATCACGAGAATAATCCAAGACCTAAAATCACACTTCGAAGGTCCCCTCCTAATTCAAATGATGACAAAAAATATGTGGCACACTTGGAGGGACAATATGACATACAACAATGTAAGGACATGTGTAACACCAGGCCAACATTAGAAGACATAGCACAAGAGCTCGTTCACATACTTCACAAAGCTCAAACAAGCCAATCACCTTTAAACCAACAAACCATTCAAGGAATCTGTGACATGATCCAAAAACTTCAAACAAACCAATCACCTCAAATGCAATAACTCATAACGCAAGCCCAATACCTCATGGCCACTTGTCAAATCCAACAAGCACAACATCAATTCCAATCACCACATCAAAAATTTCACCTCAATCCTATGTGTCACCTATATCATCATATCAACCTCATCCATCCATATATCATGTTACCCCTTCATCAACCTATCACACCTCTTCTAATGTCAACCCTTATCCATATCAATCTACCTCATAACAACCATTATCCTATGCAACTCCTCCATCATCATTACAACAACAAATCATACCAAAAAAAGTCCAAACACCATTCCAACCTCAACACATTCACCCACAATCCTATGCGTCACCTTCATCATCATGCCAACCTAACCCATCTACCTATCATGTCAATGCCACATCAACATATCCACCCATATCACAATAAGAACATAGGATCCCAAGTCCACCTTCACAACAAGATCAAAAGCCTTTAAGTCTTAATGCCACCTTTGACAAGGGAAATACCAATCTAGTTCATGCACCCTATAACTTTATCATAGCACCATCCAATCAAATGCCTATCCCTAAGCCACTATGTACTAGTCCTAATCCTAAGCCTATAACACCATCCACTATCATTGTCCATCCACTATATTATCCATCTACCCATACACTTGAAAAGGATGTGATCCAATGGCTACTAGCATGAAATAGACCATCACCATGTCAAGCACCCATTAATGAGCTTACCAAAGAACCTTTGAATGCCATGCTTATTCCTCCAACCCCATCATGTAGTCTCCCCCTTGAGCCTATTCAAGAGTCTTCCCCATTGAGCCTAAGTCAACCTCCATCATGTCTCCATGTTGTTAACCATCTAGAACATGTTGAGCCCATTCAAGAGTCACCCCCTTCCACTTCCATTCAAGCAAGCCAAGATTTATGTCAAGAGCATTATCCTAAGCATGAGGAAACATTAACCTCTCATTCTAATCAAGATCTAGGCCCATCTAATGATCTCACTCATAACATACTTGGTCCTATTTATGATCAAGCTCCCCTCTATGATCTTACCTATGACCAAGAAGGCCATGATGATCCTCTTAGCCAACTTTATGTATTCCATGGTTAAGAGCCTATCACTTCACCTATCCATGAGCAAGAAACCTCCATTGCTCCTATCCACCCCCTACCTAGCCTTATCCATGATCCATCAACATCCACTTCCCTTGATGAGACATATGCCTCCAAAGCACACATATAAGATCAAACAAATACCTTAGACCTAAGTGAACACAATGCTAATCAAGATCCTAATGATCCTCCATCACCCAATATCGACCCCATTGCAAGTCCTCCATCATATACTATTGGTGTTTCCACCCTCATTCATGAATGTTCCTCTTTAGAACAACAACAACCATTATCTTCCCTTGCTTCATTTTCTCCATCCAATAAGGAACTTGTGTCTAGTGTTCCACCTACACCTAGTCCCATTGTCCATTGCATACTCCAAAACATGAACCACCAAGGTAAAGGTCTAGACTTTCATGAACAAGGTATTTTTGAGCCCATCCATGTCAAAGTCCCTTCATGCTCTTATGGCCTTGGATATACACCCCAAGGACCCCAATCTCAAGATGTTGGTACTTCCTCCATGCCTTCTAAGTCCACTTTCCATCATAAATCCTATCATAGGCCTAAAACATATGTTTCCATCCTTCCCCCATCATCCTACAAATGTCAAAAGCATGTGACCATACACCTTCCACCATCCACTTTGCCACCATTACTTCCAACTCCTAATATCCCTCCATCCACTTTACCACCATTACTCCCAACACCTAATATCCCTACCATTCAATCCTCTTATCCATTTATCCATATTTACCCTAACATTCCTAATCATAACCAACAAATGCACACATTGTCTAAACAAGAAGCTTCCACTCATTCCACCTATCCCATGGAATTCAAAAATAAAAATTTCAACACCTCCACCTATAAAGTAAAAAGTCCTAAGGGTCCTCATGCCTTAGGGCATCAATACAAAAAGTCAAAGCAAAATACATCCCAAAAGTTATATAAGCCCATACCTCCAAAAGTAAAGGACAAAACTAAATTGGTTTGGGTCCCTAAGAAAAAGGAAAACAAGTCCAATGAAGCATCCTCATCACAAAAATCGCATCCATCCACTTCCACCTCACATTACCACTCTATTCAAGAATCTCATATTCCCTCCCACAAGCAAAATAAAAGTCATGGTTGTTCACTTTCTTGTAGCATAATGCATCATTCATCTCCTTCATCCACTTCCTATCTTGCATCATTCATCTTGTCTCTCCTTATCATTTCATTTCGAAAGCATACCCGTGTTTGTCCAACCTGCCTATCCTCTCGAGGGGGCATCATCATCCCATCATCCTATTCTTATATCATCATCATCCCACTCTTATTTCGTCATCATCCTATCTTTCTATCATTATCATCATCATCCATTTTTATCTATCCATATCTTAGCTTCTTTGAAATGATGTTACTGGACACAAAGCTCATCATCTCGAACATCATCTCAAAGAGGGGCAAAAGGTAGACACTGAAAAATGTCCTTCACCTATGAACCCACCTTTTCATATCAATTCCTCCTACTTGCATAATTAAATAATTTTAATTATTTAATTATCTTTTAAGGTCCATTCCTATATTAATTAAATAATTCTTAATTATTTAATTAATTCATTTTTTCCTTTATTCTTCCCTTGATTAATTAAATAAATTTTATTTATTTAATTACGTCACTAATTAGCCTCTTCCTTTCTATAATTAAATAAATGCTTATTTATTTGATTATTGTCATTTTCTAATATAATTAAATAATTATTTCAATTATTTAATTATTCATTATCCTCTTCTTCTATAATTAAATAAATTTTATTTATTTAATTATTTACTAATTTGCCATTTTCATCCACTTTTGAATTAAATTATTATTTAATTTAAGAGTCAACATGTCACATGTCTTTTATAATTAAATAATGCTTTTATTATTTAATTATTTACCTTCCCTCCCAAATTAAATAATTTTATAATTATTTAATTTTCTCCAACAACCTCTTTTTCTATGTCAACCTCATTATCCATGCCATTCTTATCTTCTCATGTCTCATTCATTTTCCACCCTTGATTGAATTATCTTATAATTCAATCTTGGCCATTAATCCTTATCATTGCCCTAATTTTTCCCTAACCCTATTTCATACTACAACTTTAAACCTTGGTCATTGATTAAGATATCTTATTGACACCCAATGTCAACCATCAATCCAAATCAGACCTTGCCTATAAATCAACCCTCTCACAAGCCATTTGAGGGGTTGATTCTTCAAGTATCCTTATGCTGCTAAAATAATTCTTGAATCATTCATCCATTTCTATCTATCATTATTCATCTTGTTGGCCTCCTATAATGATTTAATAACTAAGCCTTTATAGTCGTGATTTAGAGATTGGGAATCTAACCTAAATAGTTATTCTATCATCATGAAGGTGCATTTAACTTGTCAACCCAAGGACGTGAACTTGAAATGGGTCAGCATAGTATGTGCACTAGGGGCTCAAGTAGCCATTGCATTCTACGGCTAAAAAACACAATACTAAAAGTAAATTGTTGGAAAGAAATGAAACAAATGTTGAACATCAACTAAAAACTATGCTAAGCTGAAATGTAAAACAAGAATGAAAATCTGAACAACAAACAAGAAACTACTATGTTTGCTTTGGCTGCAGGAACAGTCACAAAATGGAATTCTAGTGGTTGTAGGAACAGTCGATGCTAGATGTCTAACTAAGCACTAAACAACAAGTAATACTAAGCTAATGCTAAACTAAGAAGACAAATTACTTACCAAGTGGGACCCCTTGGATAAGTATCCTCTAAACTAACAAGAACTCAGATGCTCAAACTCAAAACTCTATTTCATTCACTGTAAAACATGCATACAAAGAGTAATGTATCTGTATTGCTGAAACTAGAGAATATGAGTACAATATCAAATTGTGCAACTCCTAAGGAAGGAGCATCAAATTATTATTTATACTAAAGCTAAACAGGGCAGTCAACTCCATGACTGGGAGGACGCCATTTAGGGAAAATAGGGGAAAGTGGAGCGATGGCGGTTACGCATTCAAGGAATCTGGCCAGACATGCAAGTCAAGCGCATATTTAGCACAATAGTAACACCCATGCATGCTCGATCATAAAGGTCCACTACAAGGCGGTTACACTTAGTTGCATGAAGAATCTTTGCTGCCGGTTGCCTTTGACTTGGAGCAATTCCTCGGCTGGACGTTATGGTGCATGCCCAACTAGCGGTGTCTTCCTCAACTTAGCTCATTAAATCTGCATGACAAAGTCAGTATGCATAATAACCGCACACCTATAACCACTTTAAAAAACATCCATTAATCACATGCAAAATCAATATAGATAACCCACATATTATGCCAAATGTCATTAAAGCTTGCAGAGATAGGATATTGTCAAATATCAATGGTTTGAGGGAAAAATTATGCTAATACCAACACTTAAGCATCAAAGTTCATGACTTATATTAGCAAATAGACTATAGATTTTACCCAAAATTAGACCAAAAACTAGGCTCATCACTCCCCCCAACCTAACGTTTTGTTGGTCCTCCAGCAGGGGAGGGTTGTTCTTATGCTTGGTTAAAGCTTTGAAATTCACAACAGAGAGCTATCCAACATCAGTGGCTACAGTGCGTGAGTCTGGGTCCCAATAGAATCCTCCCAATTTGCTAAACATGTTCCATCTCTTCCTCTCTGCAACAACATCAAACTAGTAAAATCTAAAATTTGGCATGGGCCACATGAGCATGGGTGGCTGGAAAGTCAGGGGAAGCTAGTCTCGCCCCTGTGCTCTCCCAATATCAATATACCTCTCAATTCTTTTTAAGGTTGCAACATTATTGTGGATGGAATGAGGCTCAGCCTGTTTCAACTCATCAGTCAAACTATTCCATCTTTGGGATAAACATCTCCTCATGGCCTCTTCCTTTTTTGTTGTCTTTACCTCATACTCACTGTAAACTGCCTCAATCCAAGGCATAATTTTATTGGCATAACTTGGTCTGAGCAGCATTTTGTGCCATTCTTTGTAAATGTCCCTTGGGTTGCTTGATTCAGCTCTAACATGTAGGGGAATATCAGATTCCAATTGTTTATAAGCACTATGTTGCTATCCCCAACTAATCTCATTTTGTACCCAAGACATGAATGCTCTTAATTGAATATCTCCAACATACAACAACAAATTCCAATCATGGTCTTTTGTGACAGAATAATTATGTAAATAAAATTCACATAGTAAATTTTTCATTTCAGGTGAGGCAATCCTATAAGCATTGAAGAATTCCATGGGGGTGTCAATAGAAGGATTCAAACCTAAGGCAATTCTTGACATATTAAAAGAGAGATATCTCTCCTTCAGGAGTAGAGCATAGACTCTTGGAGGATCTCTACATTCCAGAATCTTTGGCGCCAAGGCTGCCATATCATCTACCCTTTGCTTCAGGGTGGCAATTTTTGCATTTTTATCCTCAATTTCTTCATCCCTCTTTTGAATTTCCTCCTTTAATTTTTGTTTTTCCTTTTTCCATTCTTCCTCTCTTCTTTGTATTTCTTTCCATAAATTCAAAAGAACTGCATGCATTGTAAAATCAGTAGGCTTATGGATTCCTACCAATATTTTCGGTGGTGGCTCCTCGTATGGTACTATCTGCATGGACTCAAGCTGTCTAGTTATCTCAGGCTGCAAAGGTATTGTTTCTTCTTCCTTTTGCTACAAGGAATGCTATTCTTGCTCTTGCAGTGGCTGCAAGTGTGATAGGGTGAAAATACTTGTTAGAAAATAAAAAGCAAACAAAAGAGTGCAAATAACAACTAAAAACACCCTACACCTCAAGATTAGCCTAAAGATTAACTAAACTAAGTAAAACAAAATATTTCACCTTGTTGAGTTGTCCTTTGGTTGGCCCTTCGATCTTCGATGTTGTATGCTCCTTTGGTGGCAAGAGATGCAAGCTATGAAATGAGATGATGATGGGAAGCCAAGTGAAAATAGGTGCAAGTATGGAAATTTATCTAAGTATGGCTCAAGAGAAAATTTTGTAAGAGTTTGGCTAGCATAAATGATCTCTCCAAAATGAGAGAAAAGAGGGGGGATTTATAGAGATTTTGGAATTCTCTAGGGAAATGGATGGTTGAGATTGAGCCACTAAGATCAAGATGTAGGGCTAAGGTGAGTTGAGAACGCACAAGCCCTCACATCTTGACATATGTCATGTGAAGTGGCTTGAAAAGGATGATGTGTACATGGGTTGGAAGGAGAGTACATGACATGGAGGTAATACATAGTACCTTAGGATTGTACAAGATCTCTTCATAAAGGAGGTCCTTGTCCCCATGTGGGTGAGAGGACATGCGAGGAATTAAAAATTCCTCAAATATCCTCATGGGGATGAGAAAAAGGAATTTTAAATTCCAAGGAATGCATTGGGGCATTAAATGTGAATTAAAAATTCACATGGGGAATGGAGTGCCTTCTCCAAAAGGAGAAAGAATTTAAGAAGGTTGACTTAGGACACATTCCATAAATGATATGGAAACCTAATTAAGTGATTAAGGTTGTGCAAGCATTTGATTTAGATAAATTAATGACATATTAGAAGATGGTTAGATTTCACATGTAACTTGATGTGACAAGTCAAAGATCACATGGGGAAGAGAAAAAGGAATTTAATATTCATTGGAAGGATAAAAGAAATTAAAAATTCCTTGAGAGGTTGATTAGGCTAGTTAATGAAATATTAGAGGAGGGTTAGGTGGCTAAGAGAGATTAGAGGCTAACTTGCAAAAGTTGGAGGATGTGACACATCCTAATCAAGGATTAGGCATGTGCACATCCCTAATGATGAGATTAGAAGAATAATAAGGATTAAGAAAGCGATATGACATGAAGGGAAATGACATATTTATTTAATTCATTTGATGAAAGGGGGAAGGTATTTAATTATTTAACTAGATACCTTAGGGATTAGAAGAACTTTAGAGGTATTAATTAAATAATAGTGATATTACTTAATTAATGCGGATAAGGGAATGTTTAGACGAAAGGGGATAAATTTAGATAAATTTAGGTGTCTATAGTAGGAAATCTTGCTCCGATTTTGACTATTGCTGCAGGACTTCTTGCTGTAAGACTTCTTGCTTATGTTATAGGAAGTCCTGATTTTCCTCCAATTCTTCTGCAATGTTAGCAAGATCGGCCAATGTTATATTTGCTACTCTCTTAAATATGTATTCTTCTCCTTCAACATTCTCCTACTCCATTGGAGCTTCTGGGTCCTCATGTGAGGCCTCACTAGGTTTAGGGCTTTCCTATGGAGGCATACCAAACGCAGGCCCAGCTGGTCTTGATTTCCTTGGAGATCTCTCACATTTTCCTTTGGTTGCAGGAAGAACAGTATCAACCTTCCTCTTCTTAGAACTTGGCACCACTCTTTTTATAGGTTGCATTTTAGCCTTCCCTTTTCTCGTTTCTACTTCTCTTTCTACTTCTCTCTGCTATACCCTAGTTTTCATGAGGGTTTCAAGCAGAATTTCATCATTATAACCTGAGGAAGGGCTTTCTTTTTCTGCATGCTCTATTTTAGAAGAATTGATTTCTATAGCTTCTTCTATTGCATGAAGATTCACACTAGAACCAACACCAGAGGTTGAAGCACTAGGAATGGCTTTAGTCGTGCTTACCCTCCTGCTAGACCTACAAGATTGAGGTATAGCCCTAGGTGGCAAATGATCAACTTTGATAAACTCTTCCCAAGTCATTCCAGATACATCACGTTGAGATTTTTTGACTAGTAGTTTAATTAGGCAATGGTGGGAAACAAAATTATCCATACCTTTTTGAGTTTCAACCGCCATGATTGAGAGAAGATTTCACAACACATTAGGCACATTCATCCTTCTGTCGTGCCTCATATGATTCAAAAGCTTGAAGTGGAAAAAGTGCAAGCTTGACTGGTAACCCTCACAGGTGATTTATTTGATGACATACACAACTATCTGCTTCCACGGCTCGGGCAAAGACATTCTCTTTGTGCCCTGTTTGTCTATGCTCAATGGGGGATCATTTGGCTTTGTAAATTTAGCCCTAGCTAACCTGGCATCTCTGGAAGTAGGGTAATTTTCACCATTAGCAGGTAACCCTATAAATTTTACAATTCTTTCCTTTGTTGCCACAAATTCCAACCCTTTTATTGTGGTTTTTCCCTCTGAAAACACTTGAGCAAATTCAAGGGCAATTCCTTCATCAAAACCATCCAACTTCAAAAAGTAATCTATCCATCCACAATTTTGAAATTCGGCTAGGCATTGTGCATCCTACAGTAAAATATCATGCATCATGGGTTCATTTTGAATTAACCCACCTCCCATTGTCTACAATCAAACAAATGCTTTGCAACTTCTTTTTCTGCAATTCCCCTTCTTTCCAATACCACCCTGCTAAATTTATAGCGCAACTGCCAACTGACTTTCTTTCCTTTTGTTTTGCAACTATGGCTCTTCAACTCAAGATTTAGACATGGTCAATAATGATAGAAAAAGGGGTGATAACAGAGAATCATGATAGGAAGAAATGGAGGTTGCAGTTACTATCACTTCACACATGCAAGTCGTCCTTTCACTCAAATTTCAAATCAGCTCATTTCAAATTTCTGACATAGCCTAGTAAGAATTGACACATGGGCAAAAAATTCATAAAATATTTGCATCCTTTTTCGTTCCCCTCCCCCAACCTAAATTTGGACATGTGTCTGCACATGTGAGATGGGAGTGGTGATTGACAGGTAATGATGACATCTATGTGAACATCTATACTAATGTACAGTGATTAAATGAACATTCCTAAAAGATGATTAAAGATAGCAATTAATGCGCACATACCTGAATGTGTGGAAGATTTATTGCAAAGATCACGGATAAAGTAACACTCACCTTGTTGGAAAATGAATTGAGCAATAAATGAAGATGAAATGGAATGAGGTGAGGTGGAATGAAGTGATGGAAGAGAGAGAGAGGTGGTGATGGATGGGTGGATGGTCAGATGATGAAGAAATGGACTTCCATGCAAGTGAAAGTCTTTATTATGAAAAGTACGTACCTCAGTTAGGTAGAAGGAGGGACACTAGGTCCATTGCCTTCGGTTGTAGGAAGCTCAGGTGCTGAATGCTGAGTGAATTGCTACAAGAAGTCTTCTTTAGAGGCTGGTTTGTGGTATAATCTGAGGCAATGGCCGTTGACAAATAATTTGAACCTGATAGGGTCAATGGTGGTGAGTTGGACAACTCCATTAGGAAAAACCTCAACAAATTCATATGGTCCTAGCCACCTTGTCTGTATTTTTCCTGCATTGTCCTGGTATCTAGAATCATAGAGCAAGGCCCAATCTCTTGGTTTGAATTTATTGTCCTTAATAAATTTATCATTCCATTTGATTCTCTAATTCTGCACTACTTTTGTATGTTGTACGGTTGCTCTCCTTATTTCATCCAAAGTATTTAGCTGCATGATTATTTCTTTCTATGTTTCAAAAATATCCATCCCCAAATCGATTGCAGTTTGCAAAGTCATTCAAATTCAATGGGCATCATAACTTTCTTTCCATATAACAACTCAAATGGGGTGAAGCCTGTAGTTGTTTTCCATGTTACCCTATAGGCCCAAACAACTTATGGTAATCTGTTTTCCCAATCCTTCCTATGGATGGCTACTTTTTTGGTCAGAATAGCTTCAATCTCTTTGTTTGTCACTTCAACTTGGCCATTAGCCTGGGGGTGATAAGGGGTAGACTTCCTATGCCTTATGTTGTACTCATTAACTAGTGTTGCAATAAGAGTTGATGTGAATTGAGCTCCTTGATCAGTTACTATCTCTCTGGGGACTTTGTATCTTGTAAAAATATCTTCATAAAGAAACTCTACAACCTTGTTATCTCTTGCATGTTTCATGGCCTTAACCTCTACCCATTTTGTTACATAATCAGTGCATACTAATGTGTAATACTTACCATTTGATGGAGGGTCAATTGGTCCTATGAAATCCAATCCCCACTTGTCAAAGGGAGTGATTACTACCTGAGGGCACAATGGCATCTCATCAGATCTGGTTGGTCTACCCATTCTTTGACACCTATCACATTTTATGGTATACCTTCCTACATCCTTGTGGAGTGTTGGCCAGTAATACCCTGTGTTCAAAACCTTCATTGTTATCCTCTTGGTTGCAAAGTGTCCTCCACATGGTTCGTTGTGACATGCATGAAAAATTTCATATGTCTCATCTCCTCTTACACATCTTCTCATGACATGGTCTGGTCTAGTATAAAATAAACATCTAACAATCCAAGAGAAAGGAAAATATTTTTCAATAAGTGTCATTTTCTCTTTTGGGGAGAAGTGAGAAGGAATTCTACCTGTGACCAAGTAATTGGATATATTAGCATACCAAGGTGTTTGTACACTAAGAGAGAATAGATGCTCATCAGTGAAAGAGTCATCTGTGGGCTTATTATCTTCCTATATAGTTAGCCTTGAAAGAAAATCTGCAACAACATTAGCTTTCCCTGGCTTATCCACAATGGTTATATCAAACTCCCGCATCAACAATAACCATCTCACCAATCTACCTGTGATCAAAGGTTTATTCATAAGGTACCTAATTGCTACATGATCAACGTGGACAAAGATTTGGTAGCCCGTTATGTAATTTCTGAATTTGTTCAATGCATAGATTATTGCTAGCATCTCTTTCTCTGTCACTGTATAATTGAATTAAGCTCCTTGCAAATTTTTGCTGACAAAGTAAATAGCATTTTCAACAGCTCCCTCTTTCTATCCTAAGACTACTCCTATGACATAATCTGATGCATTAGTGTGGATGTGGAAAGGGAGTTTCCAATTGGGTCCCTTGAGTACAGGAGTGTGAGTTAAAGCTACCTTCAACTCAGAAAAGACTGTCACAAGCTTTAGTCCACTGAAATTCAACATATTTAGTGAGAAGGGTATACAAAATGGTGTTGCTACCTTGTTGAAATCCTTGATGAATTGCCTATAATATCCTGCATGACCCAAGAAACTTCTAACATCCTTTTGTTTTGCAGGTGTAGGCAAATTTGTGATTACCTCAATCTTTGCATGCTCAACTTGGATTCCCTTGTGGGAGATGTAGTGGCCAAGAACTACACCCTCTTGCATCATTATGAAGCACTTTTCACTATTTAAGGACAAGTTATGGTCTTCACATCTTTGTA
The DNA here is from genome assembly GCA_007258455.2 of Sequoia sempervirens. NCBI lineage: Eukaryota > Viridiplantae > Streptophyta > Pinopsida > Cupressales > Cupressaceae > Sequoia > Sequoia sempervirens. The sequence continues at coordinate 76,708 of VDFB02115628.1, read as the reverse complement.
GGACTCTCTTGAGATTCTCCAATGCTTGGTTAAAATCAACACCATAAGTGGTGAAGTCATCCATGTAAATCTCCATGCAGTCATGAGAAATTTCTGAGAATATGCTAATGACTGCTCTTTGGAAAGTTGTAGGTGCATTGCACAAGCCAAATGGGAGCATCAAATAAGCATAGGTCCCCCAAGGACAAGTAAAAGTGGTCTTCTCCTGGTCTTCTAGTGCAATTTGGATATGGTTGTAGCCATTGAATCCATCTAGAAAAGAGAACCATTTCTTTCCTGCAAGTGTATCCAAAATTTGATCAATGAAGGGAAAGAGAAAGTGATCTTTCTTGGTGGCAGCATTGAGTTCCCTATAATCAACACAAACTCACCATTTATCTCCTTTCTTGAGAACAATCACTAATGGAGATACCCATTGACTATCTAAAATGGGGTAAATAAATCATGCATCTAGTAATTTATGTAGTTCTCCTTTCACAATTTATTTTAGTGTAGGGTTAATCCTTCTTTGTGGCTATCTTACTGGAGTGCAATCATCTCTGATATAAATTATGTGGGTGCAAAGTTTAGGATTCAATCCCTTCATATCATGATAATCCCATGCGAATGCATGTTGATGGGTCCTCAATAGATTTGCCAATAACAGTTGTTGCTCTTCATTCAATTTGCTATTAACATTCATATATCTTCCTTCTAACACCTGTACTTGTGTAGTTAATTCTATCATGACTGCCTCATAAAACATGGTACCTTTAGTTCATATGGCATCAATGTATGGGACATACCTTTTGCTGCAGGAAATCTATTTGTAGAGACAATGGCTGCAGGAAGAACATCTACAAGAAGAATATTTGCACGAAGAGTGGTTGTAGGAACAACATGCAGAAGTGTCTTGATCGAAGTAGCAGGATGAGAGAATGATGCTTCCAATACTTCATCCTCATCTTGGAGCTGCATGAAAGAGCTTCTTCCTAGCATCATAAGTTGCGCCATAGAATGAACTTCCTCGGCCTCTTCACCAGCTTGTGGCCATACAAAATCATCTTCATTATGAGACGATTGAGCAGGTGGATAAAGAACAAACTTTTTAGTACTCCTGCCATTTGAAATGGTCATGCCACCTAATCAACATCCAATGTATGCATTTGCAGTTTCCAACCAAGGCCTTCCAAGAATAATGGGATACCCGCCTAGTGTAGCCTCGGGAGAGAGAATCATAAAATCTATTGGGTACTCCCAGGAGTCTAGAACTACTACAAGATCCCCCACTATACCATCAGGCTTAACAGTAGATCTATCAGCAAGCTATAGGATAGTAGGAGTAGATCTCATGCTTGCAATATTTAGTTGTTGCAGGATGTCTTTGGTCATTACATTTATTGCTGCCCCTAAATCAATCAGAGCATTCTTTACCTGAATCCTGTTTATGACAACTGCTACCACAAGATTGCCTGGGTCATTATACTTGGGAATAGTCACTTTTCCCAACATGATGTTAGCTAATTGACCCGCCACATGGACTGTAGTTGGATCTTTCTTTTTTCTTCATGGCTTCTTGAGACAAGCTTCCTTGATAGCTCTGTTGTAGATTGGAACATCCTTTATGGCCTAAAATAGGGGTATCTGAACACATATATGCTTTAGCTGATCCAAGATGTCAAAAGTGGTATCCTCCTTTTCTTCTTTTTTCTTGGAAATTTCCAACCTCTGAGGGAATGGTGGTTCTTGTTCAGTCTGCTTGACTTGAATTGGTTTAGGATTTTTAGGTGCATTTGGATGAATGGGATCATTCAGAGGCTCCTCTTCCTCTTCCACAGGAAGTTTAGTGATAATAGGATTGGAAGGGGTTGATAGAGTAGTTCTTAAACGCGAGTGGATGTCATTTACACTCACAACATATGCAGGGAATTGATTTGAATCAGTAGAGTATGCAGGCTGCTGCTGTGGTTTGTTATTTGGAATAGGTGTGGGTTGAGCTGGTAGCTGAGTTGGTTTAGGTGCATTTGAGCTTAGATTAGCAGATGGAGGCATTATAGTAGGTTGTTGGGGCTGAGAAGGTGGCTACATATAGCCAGTTGTCTGGGTAGGCCATTGTTGTCCTCCTCTCCATGGATTTGTTTGCTGCCAATTTCCTGGAGGTGGTTGCCAGTGCCCTTGAAATTGCTGCCAATTTCCCTAAGGTTGCTACCACTAGGGTGGAGAATTCTGATGACTAGGCCAAGTATTTGGAGTGTTACTCCAAGGTTGTGGTGGATATCCTCCATAACTGGGTGGATATGGGGGCTTCCATTGGTTACCAGATGAATAAGAGTTAAAATATGGCCTAGCATAGGATAGTGGATCTGGTGGCATACCTTGTCTGGGAACCCAAGACTTCCTTTGTGCAAGATAGTAGACTTGGTCTTCTTCAATCTGAATTTACTTGAACTTGGGTGGGATATGCTTGCTTTCAAGATTAGCTACCATCTTGCATATGCAATCCTTCTTCTTTTGTCTGCAGTGAGGGCAATACTCTGTTAGCATTGTCTTTGCCTCCTCTTGCTTCTTCTTGGCCTGAAGTGTATCCAACTGAGTAACTAGATTGTTGATAATGTCTTGCTTGAAGTCAACCAACAAATGAGTGATATCCATTCTTGAAACTCCATCGACAGTTGACTTACCCATGGAAGATTGATAAGCTCTCCCTTTCTTTGAAGCTGCCCTAGAGTAATTCTGGTATATTTTCTTGATATCCTCCCAAGGGACTTGAGAGATATCTCCTCCTACCATGAGGTCCAAGGAATTAGTGCAACTATCATTAATTCCTCTCAGGAAAATCAACTTTTGTGAGTCCTCATTAAGTGCATGGTGTGGAGATTTTTGCAAGAAAAACAAAAACCTTGCAATATAGTCTTCCAAGCAAGCTCTTATCTTCCTTCTGCTGCATCTTGAAAATGTCACCTCCTCTCATGTCACTACCCCTGCAATATTCCTTGTATTTCTCAAGGAATTTTGTCTTCATGTCTTCCCAAGTTTCCATAGTATCTCTGCCTAGGCTCATGAACCTTCTTAATGCAACCTCTTTCAAAGTGGTGGGAAATAGCTTAAGCCTATGGGCATAAGTGGTATAATCATAACTCCTGCAGAGTATGTCAAACTCAAATAAGAATGTATTAGGATCTTCTATCACAAGTCCATAAAACTTGGGGAGTGTTGATGCAAGAATGTTCTTGATGTTGTCAACTTCATTTTGATGGGCAATGGGGAAAGGAAAAGTTGGTTGGTTCTGTCTATCCCTATTTGCATCACCCATGCCTGCTTGATGTGGTTCCAAAACAAAGGGGTTTTCAAGCTAATTTTGATCTTCAAAGGACACTTCAAAGCTAGTCAGATTAGGATATGCATCAACAAAGGGGTGTGGATCTTCTTCTTCTTATGATAGGTGTTGGTACTCAACTAGCTAGAATGGATGTGGATTGTTAGGAAGAAATCTCCCATAAGCATCCCTTCTCCTTCCTCTATGCATACGATATCACCCATTATTAGTCAGCTCACACAAAGAATTAGTAAAGAATGAGGGGAAATTACTTCCAAAAACACTACAACAGGAAAAACTACCAATGACTCCAAAATACTTCCTAGCTTGACACCATCCCTGACAATGGTGCCAAAAATGTTGGCCTCCTACAATGATTTAATAACTAAGCCTTTACAGCCGTGATTCAGAGATTGGAAATCTAACCTGAATAGCTATTCAATCATCATGAAGGTGCATTTAACTTGTCAACCTAGGAACATGAACTTGAAATGGGTCAGCACAGTATGTGCACTAGGGGCTCAAGTAGCCATTGCATTCTATGGCTAAGAAACACAATACTGAAAGTAAATTGTTGGAAAGAAATGAAACAAATGTTGAACATCAATCGACAACTATGCTAAGCTAAAATGCAAAACAAGAATGGAAATCTGAACAACAAATAGGAAACTACTCTATCTGCTTTAGCTACAGGAACAGTCACATAATGGAATTTTAGTGGCTGCAAGAATAGTCGATGCCAGATGTCTAACTAAGCACTAAACAACAAGTAATACTAAGCTAATGCTAAACTAAGAAGATAGATTACTTACCAAGTGGGCCCCCTTGGATAAGTATCATCTAAACTAACAAGAACTCAGATGCTAAAACTCAAAACTTTATTTCATTCATTGTAAAACATGCATACAAAGAGTAATGTATTTGTATTGCTAAAAATGGAGAATGCGAGTACAATATCAAATCGTGCAACTGCTGAGGAAGGAGCATCAAATTATTATTTATACTACAGCTAAATAGGGTAGTCAACTCCACGACTGGGAGGATGCCATTTAGGGAAAATAGGGGAAAGTGGAGCGATGGCGGTTACACATGCAAGGAATTTGGCCAGACATGCAAGTCAAGTGTAAATTCAACACAATAGTAACACCCATGCATGCTTGATCATAAAGGTCCACTACAAGGCGGTTACACTCAGTTGCATGAAGAATCTTTGCTACCAGTTGCCTTTGACTTGGAGCGATTCCTCAGCTGGACATTATGGTGCATGCCTAGCCGCGGTGTCTTCCTCAACTTAGCTCATTAAATCTGCATGACAGAGTCAATATGCATAATAACCACACATCTATAACCACTCTAACAAACATCCATTAATCACATGCAAAATCAATATAGATAACCAACATATTATGCCAAATGTCATTAAAGCTTGCAGAGATAGGATATTGTCAAATATCAATGGTTTGAGGGAAACATTATGCCAATAACAACATTTAAGCATCAAAGTCCATGATTTCTATTAGCAAATAGACTATATATTTTACCCAAAATTAGACCAAAAACTAGGCTCATCACATCTATCCTCCATCTCAATGTTATGTTGTTGAATTAAGTAACCAACATATCAAATCAATCAAATTATTCATCTATCATTGCATCTATTTGAGACATTGAAGATTTGGATTAGGTAATGCATGTTATTGTTTTATCATTTTTATTTATCCAAATTTGTCATATACAAGAGTATTGCCAACTACACCCTGTAAAATTGACCTTAACTACAACCACTTTTTTTTTATCTCATTCTTTCCATGGAAGAAATGGATGAAGCTCTTTACTCTATGGCTTTGGAGAAGAGCCCAGTTATTGATGATCTCTTTGTATAATTTTACAAATCTTTGTGACCTCACATTCATGAAGATTTTTATCATGTTTATCTTGAAGCCATTGAAATGGGCTCGCTAGGGGCATCTATTAGTCAAGGGCTAATCAAGATCATCTCAAAAGAAAAATATGAAGACATTATGAATGGATGTTCAGGCCTATTACTCTTCTCAACACCTCCTAAAAAATTATTTCCAAAGCTTTGGCATAGAGAACAAATTTTATCACCTAAGAGATTGTTAAGCTAGAGCACACTAGCTTCCTAAGTGGTAGATTTATTTTAGATAAATTTCTCCTTTCTTTGGAAACAAATAAGTTGGATCAACAAGATTCCCAAGATGTATTAATCATCAAACTTGACTTTGATAAAGCTTATGATCATATTTCTTGACCTTATACCCTTAATATTCTAAGATGTTTGAGGTTTAGGCTCATGATATGTAATCACATTAGGATTTTATCAATGGATTCTAGTGCCAAAATTATTGGTAATATTGTTGGCAAGAGACACTACACAAGTCATCTGGTGTTGTCATTGATGGAAACACTAGTCAATGATTCGATCCGCATGTTAGCATTTGATCATACTGACAGTCAGATCAAAGTTTTGTGATTAACTATCAAACTGGAACAAAGCATCCAACATAATTGTGTTCATCGATTCATATGCAATTTTTTGTAATCACTTTAAGTTGTGGATCTTAGAGAAGTTCGTTCAATGTATGATCTATGTTATCCTTGAATCTTAGAGACTTGTATCGATTTGTGTGCAAGTTAGAATATTTGGTTGACTAATTTTCTATTTATCAGTGCAAGAAGGCTGACTAAGTGAATGTAGCGTGTTGCAGATATTTGACAAGTAATTTTTTAAGTGTTTTTGTGTTCAAGCATGTTGATTTGGGTCCTCACTATGTTGTGGCTAACTTTGGTTGGTACACATTGAAAATTAATTATGGATTGAGTTGATAGTTTGTATCATTTTGATGCATGTACAAAGTGTGTTGATGTGTGTTGCAAATAAAAAAAGAATTATAGAGCGATTATGCACAGTATCACTTGTGCAATAAAGGATTTGTGATGTGAGTTAAAGCAGAACAAAGCAAAAGAGCAAAATCAGACAGAAGGTCAAGAAAGAGATTAATGTGCTTAACTGGAACTATTCTCAGGCATTTGTAGATGCTATTTCATAGTTCACCACTCCAGTTATCTTTTGACATTGATTGTAAGGCAGTAAGCCTTTCTATTTTTGAGTAGTGAGCTCTAAGCAGTGTGCCTGAATGCAAGTTCATTCCCATTTTGTAAACATTCATACTCAGATCATATTGTGGATTGACCTCCACCATGGTTTTTCCCCTAATAGGGTTTCCACATAAAAAAATCCTTGTGTTATGGTGTTGTGGTTGTTTGTCTTATGTTCACACATATTTCTTTTGGTTGAATGTTATAAGTGCTTTAGAGATCAGATTAATAAAGTTAAAAATTGAAGAACACTGATTCACCCCCCCTCTAAGTGTTCCTTGATTCCAACAATTGGTATTAGATCCTAGTTCCTCAGAAGAAGTTTAACAACTTGGGGAAGATCTTGGAAAGTGTTTCAATGGATTCAAGCAGCCTTCAATAACAAATTTTGGTGGCCCTAGATGATCTTGATTAGTCAAATTCTGAAGTCTGAGAATTGCAAGCAAATCTCATGAATGTTGAGAAATTCATTGAGTCATTCGAAGATAAAATCAATAAGTCCAAGGAGAAGAGAAGGGAACTATGTGATTAGGTCAAGCAGAAAGAGAGTAAAAGCATTGAAGATGAACAACTGAGTCAAGACCTAAAGGAAAAGATTGAGGAATGTGAAAAGTTTTCTAGAGATAATGCAGTCCTAAAGCATGAGATGGAATATATTATGATGAGGATGACCAAGGAGATTGAAGACAAAAAGAAGAATGAAGAGAAGCTTATGCAATCCTTGAAAGAAAAATTTGAAGAATGCAGTCAAATTATTGATGGATTCAATCAGTTGGAGCTTGAATTGGAACAATCTAGAAATAATGAAGAAGAGCTTGAGAAGCAGATTGTTGATCTCAGAGATGAACTTGCTACTACAAATAAATTCAAGGAGAAGTTCAAGATTAGCTTAGCCAAGCTTGATGAACTGATTAAAATTTAGAGGATTGAAAGTGACAAGCGAGGTCTTGGATATGAGAAAGGGGAATGCTCTTGATCTGAACAAAGGAGATTTAGGCAAGGAAATAAAATGAACAAATTTGGAAGGTATCTGGTAAGACAACCTAATGCTCAAAGGTTTAATGGTTATTGTTTTGTTTGTAATAAATTTGGTCATATGGCTACTCAATGTAGAAGCATAATGAATCCAAGTGGTCCATCATTCTCAGGTCAGTGCTTTAATTGTAATAAGTATGGTCATAAGTCAAATGAATGCTGAAATATGATGAAAAACATGTATAGAGATGTCAGATGTTATACATGCAATAGATTTGGCCATATTGCTAACTAGTGCAGATCAAGAGAAAATCAATGGAACAATTGGTCTAGACAAAGAAATGTGGTGTGCTACAATGCAATAAATCCAATCACATTGCTAGATTTTGTAGAAGCAAAAAGGGTTCAGTAAATCAAGGGAGAAACATGCAGAAGGATGAAAAGGGAAAAGTCACTAGAGATGAGATAAGGAGGCAAATTAAGAAGATTGGGTGAAGAAGACTCCTTTTGTTGCAGGAAATGTTTCCACAGCAGAATCTAGTGCTGGTAATTCCTTTGGGAATTAGTTTAGGGATTCTGGCCTAGGGGGAGTTGTCAAGAAAATCCTTCAAACCCCTTGTTGGTGGTTGGTACCAGGATATGGATGAGTGCAGTGATTGCATTGATGATCTATAGATGCTGTTGAAACAATTGGAGAGAGTACTTATACAGAGTTGAAGGTCTGCAGAAGAGTTATCCTTCATAGAGTATGGTAATAGGGTATCCAAATGAGTTAGGGAAAAAGCATTTATTGCGACAAAAAGTTAGGTGTGTGAATGATAAAAGGTCATTTGTATTCTTCATTTGTCACTTTGCACCTTGAGAAGAAGTTTGGAGAGCTCTGAAGTGAAATTTGGTGAAGATTCACGTGTGAAGGAGATTCGGCAATCAAACCCTAATCTGACGAAAAGGTATTTATCAGGAAAACTTGTGAACTTGTGAATTTGTAAAAATGGTTGCTTCATTGGTAGTTGATATCAAGGATATACCCCATCCGAAATTCAAGTGGCATCCTTTCAAATCTATTGAGACAAAGCCCTTAGGTGTATTTTCATCCATTCCATACAGTGTCCTACATATTGAAGACATTAGGGCATACATTCATGCAAATATTGAGGAGTTAGGGAGCTTGCAATTGTTGAATTTATACTCCAATCACCTTGTGGTAGAGGATTTCTATGTTAAACCTGAATTCAAAACCTTAGAGGAGAAGAAATTCACATAGATTGTAAAATTTCCCATGTGTGAAGAAAATGAGTGGGTCTGGTATATTTTGAGCCGAGTTCATGTTGAATTTATGTGGTTGAGTCAATCTTTTAAGATTAAAAAAGAAGCCATAAGCGCTATTACTGGTTTAAATTCCTCCAGTGGGTTGCTGATCTTGAAGTCCGTGAAGAATCAAAAAGTTACTAATGCAACCAGTTCAGTGTTTGATAAAAGAGCTATGACAATTGATGATATTATTGAAGTGGATGTTAGATTTGCATCTATGGTCATTGGTTACAAGATATATCATTCCGGTTGGGATAATTCTATATTTGGTACAACTATCTATGCAACATATCAGATGGTGAAGGATAATTTAGAGTATGATCTATGTGAGTTACTCCAGAGTCAGCTTATGGAGAATATTAGTAAGATCAAGAAAGATAAGAAGAATTCCTTTAAGTATGGTAATTTGTTATTGTGTCTATTCTTCTACTTTATGAATGAAGTTTTAGGATTTGGAAAAGTACAATGGCAAGCTAATAAACCAGTAGTTGTTCAAATTAGAGATATCTTGCACAAATTTGGTGATAGTAAGACAAGGAAAACTGTTATTTGGGGATATTTCAAGAGTCTTCAGAGTGAGATGCAAGCAAGAGAGAGAATCCCTAAGTCTATTGCGGAGAAGTACAAGGACACAATCTACTTTATGGTTGACATTGATCAATGCTTGATGGAAGTTGCAGATCCTAGAATGGTCTGGATTATGCCAATGGGATATGAAGTTGAGGAGAACATCTTGGAGCTATATGCACAACATTTTTTGAGTAAACCCCAAGATCCGATTGAAGCGAGGTTTGGAACCTATGAAGAAAAATATATGCAAGTACATGAGCAGTTGAAGAAGCCAATGAGAATTCAGAGAGTAAGAAAAGAAGTGGAAGCCTTTGCGGAGAGCATGGGTATATCTGCAGAAGTTGTGAGAGAAGCTAGAAGAAAGAGAGAACAAACTGAAAAAGAGCCTATTAGAACTGAATCTACTAGTCTGACAACATCCTCTGCCCAATCTAGATCAACAAGGAGCTCTACACCCTTATCTGGTTCTACAGTGAAATCAAGCCCTGTGAAAGCTCAAGTCAAAACATTCGGTAAGAGGAAGAAGGACAAGAGCACAAGAGTCTATACTGCTGTTTCAAAAGATGAGGACACAAAATCTAATGAAGTAATGAGAGAAATTAAGCATCAGGGTACAAAAGCAACAACAGTCACTAAGGACAAGCCCTCCAGTGAAGAAAAGGCAAAGAAAAGGATGAAAACTGACAAATTAGGTATGTCCGTAGAAGAAGTGGAAAAAGCCTTGATTAAGGATGGCAATCTTAGGCCACTTTGTGAATGGTATGATAGATTTGATAATGTTGTTTAAAGAATTCTTGAAGACGCAACAATAAAGTATTTGAATGTTTTCAATTTGACTCTCGTGGAGATCATGTCTGAGTTACCCAAAGGTCTATATGAAGTTTTGGAAATGAAGAGAGTGAATGCAAGAACTAAAGAAGAGCAAATGAGACAACAAATACTTGTTGATTTGTGTCCGGTGATGTCTATTGAAGAGACAAAGAATATTATCAATGAAGCTAAAAGGGATTTCAAGAGAAAAACAAGAGTAAACAAGCTTATGATTGGTCAGACTGAAGAGGTAGCAAAAGAAACTGAAAGAATTATAAAGGAAGTTTTTTTAAAGAACATAATCAATGTTGTTTCTAAAGAAGGTCATGATGAAGATATTGCATCTAGTCCGGTGGTTGACAAAGGAAAAGAAGATGCAATTGAGGACACTCAGATTCCTCTTGATGTGATGATGCAGAAGTTCCTATGGAGACTGAAGCTCTTGAAGATGTGACAACTGAAGAAGTTGAGATTCCTAAAGACAAACAAGAATTTGTAGTTGAGGAAACAATGATTGAAGAAAAGAAGGTTGAAATAAAGGAAGTTCATGTGGAAGCAAGAGACACTGTAGAGGCAGTGAAGAAATTTCTGGAAGAGAAACAGGAAGAGTTTGACCTTGATTTGGGTGAAGGTCCTATTAATTTGGCTACTTTGTCTCCGATTCAGAAATTGAAAGTTGCATCATTTGCTCAGGTGAAGGCTAGGGAAGAATTGTTGAAGTCTCACATTGAGGATAGTGAGCTATTGAATCTTGCATCTGACATCTTGGCAAGAACCATGCCTTCTCATGATAAGGATCCATCTGGTTCTCCCTCTGGTGAGCTGAAGAAGCTTATTAATTTTGTAAGTACTCATTTTGAGTCCCTTGAGAAGTAAGTTGAGGATAAGGTACAAAATGAATTTGATGATAAAAGGTTCAATAGGGTAAAGTGCATGATTGCTAATGACAAATCATTATTAGCTACCTATGTGAAGAATATTCAAAGTGTACTATCTGAAGGAGGAAAGATCTATAAGTCATGTTTATCTTTGTCTAAATTTACAGAGGACAATGAGAAGAAGATTAAGGATCATGATAAATAGTTAGCTGATATTTCTGAAGCCTTTGATCCTTTAACTGTTTCTATTGGAAAGCAAGAAGGTCAGGCTATATCCCTACTTGACAAGATAAAGAGTTTGAAGCATGATAATGATAGAATTGTGGAAAGAGCATGTGAGCTTAGAGGCCTAATTAGTCCGAAGATGGAAACAATGTTGAGTGCATTGAAGGAAGTGCAAGAAGCCTTGGCAGTTAGTGATCCGGTGAACCTTTAGTGTATAAAGATGCAATCTTATCTATTTTTTGGTCACATGACTATCTTGGAGAGTCTCAAGAAGGGTTGGGACACTAGTTTGAGCCTATTGAAGACCAATTTTGCAAATCTATTCAAGTCTATGTAAGTTAGTGAGGCATTTTTGTACAATTTGTTTATAGAAATTTTGTATGTGGATTTTCTGCCTTTTCCATTGATGTCAAAGGGGGAGAATGGAACAGTGAAAAATTCCTTAATCATCTTAGGGGGAGTTGTTTTTTTGAAGTTTTGAAGGTTGGCAGTGTATTCATGTTGGTACTGATCCGATACTTAGTCATTTTTCACTGAGTGTTGCCATCAACGCCAAAGGGGGAGATTGTTGGCAAGAGACTACACAAGTCATGTGGTGTTGTCATTGATGGCAACCCTAGTTAGTGATTCAATCCACACGTCAGCATTTGATCATACCAACAGTTAAATTGAAGTTTTGTGATTAATTGTCAAATTGGAACAGAGCATTTGAAAAAATTGTGTTCATCAATTCATATGCAATTTTATATTATCACTTTAAGTTTTGGATATCAGGGAAGGTTTTTTGATGTATGATCTATGTTATCCTTGAATCTTAGAGCCTCGTATTGATTTGTGTGCAAGTTAGAAGATTCAGTTGATTAATTTTTTGTTTATCAGTGGAAGAAGGCCGACTAAGTGAATGTAGCGTGTCGTGGATATTCAAGGAGTAATTGTTTAAGTGTTTTTGTGTTTGAGAATGTTGATTTGGATCCTCACTATGTTGTGGCCAACTTTGGTTGGTACGCATTGAAAATTAATTATGGATTGAGTCGACAATTTGTAAATATTTTATGTTTTATTGAAGCCGACATGTAGCGATTAAATCCTTAGTAGCAGATATATATAAGAAATTGTTTATATCATTTTGATGCATGTGTATGAAGTGTGTTGCAAATATCAGAAGAATTGTAGAGTGATTATGCATAGTATCACTTGTGCAATAAAGGATTTGTGATGCGAGTTAAAGCAAAACATAGTAGAAGAGTAGAATTAGACAAAAGGCCAAGAAAGTGATTAATGTGCTTAACTAGAACTATTCTCAGACATTTGTAGATGTTATTTCATAGTTCACCACTCCAGTTGTCTTTTGACATTGATTGTAAGGTAGTAAGCGTTTCTATTTTTGAGCAGTGTGCTTGAATGCAAGTGCATCCCATTTTGTAAACATTCATTTTGAGTATTACTCAGATCATATTGTGGATTGACCTCCACCATGGTTTTTCCCCTAACAGGGTTTCCACGTAAAAAATCCTTGTGTTATGGTGTTGTGGTTGTTTGTCTTATGTTCATGCATCTTTCTTTTGGTTGAATGTTATAAGTGCTTTAGAGATCAGATTAATAAAGTTAAAAATTGTAGAACACTGATTCACCCCCCCTCTTAGTGTTCCTTGATTCCAACAAATATATCCCTCTCCCCTCAATTTCCTTTACAAAAATATATTTGTTAAGGTTACCTCCTTACTCCATTATTATATGTTTTAGTTGTTAATTCTCTTGACTATATTTTTCAACATGCTCTATCCACTAAGCTCATTCATGGAATTTCCATTCTAGGTAAGTCCAAGGTCCTCAAATCTCATTTTATTGATAAAAATATGTTTCTTGTTGAATACTTGGCCTCTAAAGTGACATGCACTCTAGATATTTTGGATCTCTTTTGCACCATTTCAAGTTCTAAATTAGCTATGCACAAAATTGAGCTTTAATTACATGACTTGTGCCTCATCCCCATTGGATTTTGATTAAATGGTGTGAAGTTAAACATGAGACCATCATTGGATATATTGGCATAGGAGTTTCTCTCAAAGACATGTGGAGTTGGTTCATGACTAAAATTAAAAATACCTTTTAGAGCAGACCAACTATTTCTTATCCATGGATAATTGTATTCAAATAGCTAATTATAGAGGAATTTTTCCACCCTCAAGATGATGAGATCTCAAGGGGAAAACTTTCTTTCCCCTACCTCAATGGACATGGCTCAAGTGAATTGGTATAGAATAAGTGTGAATTTAATGAGCATATAAATTATTCAAAACCTTTAGATATCATAAATTGACAGAACAGGGTATAAAGGTCTCTTGGATGGCTTGACAAGCTCTCTACCTAGGATGACAACATAATTTTCAAATGATAGCATGTCTATCAGACGACAACATGGTTGAATTATTGTCCCATACAGACAAAAACTAGAGACATCACAAAAAGACATAGAAATGTTATGTGTGAGTTTTCAAATGTAAATTTAGATGTAAGATGAAATGAATGCACAAAATTAAAGGTGCTGAAATACATTAAATGATAATAAAATATAGAAGCAGTGTGGAAAGGTTCAAGATTGCACTAGGAGTGTCCAAGGGCATTCAAGCTTGCTTTGAGAGATCCTTCCACCCGCACCTACACGCATAAGACCAGAGAGAGACATTGTGGTGGTTGTTTAGGAGTTTGCCTCAGTCAAACCCTCGTATTGTTGTTTCCACCTCGATGTAAAAGCATTAGACAAGATGATAAAATTAATAACAAGCATGAAAAATATTAAGAAGACAATATGCTAATCAAATATAGAGATAAAATATTAAAGAAAGATTCTTGAAGATTCACCCCATATGAGCACCAAAAGCGAAGCCCATTGGTGCAATGAAGGAGCCACAAGAAATCTCCAAGATGACAACTTCCTAAGAAGAAGAACCAATTTTGCAACAATGGATCCTCCTTTGAATGTTGTAGACAATCCTATTGTGAGATACGTGTGTATAAAGATGGAGAAAGCTAGCACTTGCTCAAGAAAATATTATACAAATTGGGAAAGAAAGAGTTCTATCTATATTTCCAAGAGAAAGAGAGCAAGAACGAAGAAGTTCAAGCATATAAAATGAAGATTGAATGAAGAGTGAATGAATTATTTGGAAAAGAAAGAGACTTTTTGGTCCAAACAACCAACCTAAGTGATTCTTGATGCGACTATAGGCTGCTAGAAGCATTACACTGCCAAAACACGACAAGTGTAATCTCTCAATAATCGTCACAAATTTTTGTGGGATGCTAGCACGGTGCACAAACGTCTTCGTGGTGCACATTGGTCCATGGAAAAATCAAACTTAGCAGTTGAGGAAAGGGGTGCGCTAGGTGGTCAGAAATGGTTTTAGGTTGAGGGGGAATATAATTATCTTAGTCTGTCTAAAGAGAAAAGCATATGGAATGTGAAATTGCATGGGGTGCAATTTTTGACATAAAATTTTGACCCTACTTTAGTGAGCATATGTGTCCAAGAGGAAATGCAAACTAAAGTAAAAAGGGAGAGAGTTTTATACACAAGATGCAAAGGGGAAGTAGATTATTCTATCCATGTAGAGTTTCCCTCAAGGAAGAGACTCGAGTCGATCTTGCTTAGAATGATTAAGTTGTATCTCCACAAACATGTTAGGCAAAAAGCAAAGATCTAGACATCAAAGATTATATAGACATAAGACATTGTTGATATATATGGGTAGCAAGTTATGTTATGATAGAGACCATATGACAATCCAATCAGCCAATGGTTGCTACAAAATTGCATTGTAGGATCTAGCCATAGAAGAGAGACACAAACAATCACAAAGGTAGAGTCTAGTGGGTTACCCTTATGCTAGAGGATAAATAAGACAATTGAATTTAGACATGATTTGAAAAGAGACATGAGATAAAATATTTGTAATAATAATGTGATAGTTTGTGCCCTTCCTTGTGTTACACAAAGGAACACAATTTGTTTGGGGTCCTATCATAAGAGAGACATAATAGGTCTAGAGATAAGGGGATTTTTAGAGTTAGTATGATTCATATCAACAACATTTATATAAATTTGTAGGAATCCTCATCATGTCCCCAAATATTTCAGATCATGAAGAAGGAACACATGAAGACAAAGTGAAAATAATTTTTTGGGTCAATATGGAAGAAGGCCTAAATTCCCCTAACACTTTGCATCATCCCCAAATGTTGAAAATCAAGATATGACAAAGAGAAGAATGATGATACAAATAGAATAAGTGCACAAAATGTCATTTTCCCTATATCCAAGTATCTACGAGGGTATCTTGGGTCATCTAGGAGAGACTACAACATATATAGACAAGTACGGGGGAAAATAGACAAATAAATAAATTATAATCTAAAGACATGAAAGGTAATACTCTAGCCAATTATGTCCAACAAGTCATCATCCTCCCAATCTAGATCATAGGGGGAAGGAGGGTGAGCTCACAACAAAACAACGGTTAGGGTGGTACCAAGTGTCTCACCTGTAGTGAGGGATAAAGATGTGGCTGCTTCAATATCCCTATCTACTAGTTCATGTGAGTCAAGTGTCAATGACTTTATGAAAGTAGTTGAAAATTCTAGAATATCCTCTAGAGATTCAAACATACGCTTCTCTGAAGAGGAATGTGGTGACTCGATTGTAGGTTGTGAGAGAGTGGAAGCCTCAGTATGAACCTCTGAAAGAGGAGTAGTGACAAACTTTGGTGAAGAAGGGATATCCTCAATGATAAGGACAAAAGAAGAAAGAGAAGTGGAAGGAGCATACTTCTTATGATAGGATTTAGGGATAAGGTCTTGCTCAATCTTACACTTGGATGACAGGTTAGGGTCTTGATATGTGGGAGGAGCAAATAGGGCCACACTAGGCATGGCCTTTGTGTGAGACATATCTTTGGACTGTACAAGTAGGGGAACATTAGGTAAAGAGGTGAGGAGTGGCAGTTCTAAAGAAGGTGCAATGAATAATTTCACCCTCTTAGGATGAGGCTCATTCACGTCTCTTAGAGAGACTAAAAGCAAGACAAAAGTAGGAGCATAAAGGGAAGAAGACAGAGGAATTGAGACAAAAGATTTATCCACAACCTTTTGCATGACATTGCGTTCCTTCACCATCACACATCGACAATTCTTATGCTCACATGCAAGTTGGTTCCAGCGGTGATGGGGAATAGGAAAAAGATCCTAAGGAGGTACTAGGATGACGGGTGAACTCACCTTTGCAGTCATTACTAGTGGAAGGACAAGCTCCACCGGAGAGACCAAAGATGCTAGGGGTGCAGGATCCTTAACCTCAACTATAGGTTCCTTTCCTACTTGTGCATTTTGGGTAGGGGAGGAATATGAGGGAACCTTAGGGATCAAGATGTTAGAACCACACATGAAGGACTAGACATAGAGGATTTCTCATCCTTGTTATATATAGTAGGGCGAGGGATATCAAGAAGAATAGGAAGTTTGTAAACATGGGGTTTCAACTTCATCAACATATGGGCCTTTCCTTTTCCTATGCTAGGCACATTTAAAGGAATGGAAAGCACCACTAAAGGTTGCGAGGTATTGGAACGCTAAGAAGGTCTACTTAAGGGAGTTTTCTTTCCTTTAGCCCTTGATGAGGAAGTCTTAGAAGATGAAGCACGTTGCTGCATAGGAGCAGGTTGAGAGGAGGAGGTGGGACTAAATAAAGCGCTCAACTCTTGGTCTTGTATCTACAATAAACTTTGTATAACAAGTCACCATGGGGAAACATGGTTCCCACTAGAGTAGGCCATAAGTGGCCAAGATAGAAAACCCCACATGACACTAGCATTTTATACCCTGTGTCCTGGATAGTTTACATTGTGCCCTCATGAGGAAATTTAGACACTTATGGACAACTGAAGAGACTGCATTCATGGAAACTAGCATAGAATTCCTAGCTTCACCCTGAACAAGTCAAACTCTTCTATCACAAAAAATGTCGTAGAGATAGATTTAGGTCCAATAAGGACCAACATAGAAATGGATCCCAAAAGGGAGAGAGAAAAAACATCTTGTATACAGATGGTAGTCTTGCACTCATCATATCTTTCCCTATGCAAACCATTAATGAAGATTGTCTCCTCGGTGACAATATTGACCCTACTATTAGGGTCAACCATAACGCTAATGATGACGTTACCATTGACCTAAGCAAGAATGTAGAGGGGTGTATACTCTCCATAGTAGGACAAATCATTATGCATAAAAGATATATCAGGTATCTTAGCCTTTTGAATTGAAGGGGATATTGAAGGATGGACACCATATTTACATATGCGACATCATTATATGGTGTAGAAGAAGAGGAAGTAGTAATAAAGTTGGAAGAATATGATGGAAATGGATATGTGTAGATGTACAATTGGTTGTTAGGTTTAGCAACAAACTTATTAAGATTTTGTTTTTAACTATCGAGGTAGATGTTATCATTGTTTATGTGGTCCTGAATCATGTGTCTCAAGCACACACAACACTTGGTATCATTTCCAAGAACTTCATGGTATTGACAGAATTTAGATGCATCATACCAACTAGGATATGGTTTGTTGTCTAAAAGCGGTCTAATTTATGGAAGGGTGATTGGTGCAGGAGCCCCTGATGGATTATATGCCTCCATGAGGAATTTTTTTCATTTTGGTTTAAGTATGGTGTTTTAATCATGTAATAAGGTCTAATAGACCATGTTGAACTTGTTTGTGTTAGTTTTGAGGCCTAGGTGGTAATTTTTGAGTCATATGTCAAATATTGCAAAAATTGTCAATCTTGTGAAATGTTGTCATATTGTCAAATTGCACAAATACAAAATGGGAATGTGAAGATTCATGAAATTAAGGTCATAGTCTACCATATTATAATATATTGAGTCCTTTTGGTTGGTTTGGATTCCTCTTGTTAAAACTTGCAAAATCTAGGAAAAGTTGTCAATGTGAAAAATTACAAAAATGTAACAATTGGAATACCAACGGTCATTTTGGAGTCCAAAGGGTGGTTAGTCATTTTTGTGTCTTTATGTTTAAAATAGCCACACACAACTCAAGGTAAAGAATGGGAGACTATATTGAAGTTGAAATAATAAAAAAACTCTGTATTCTCTAAAATTTTCTGGTAAAAGTGTTGTTGTAGACCCCTGTACTTGCACGTACATATTGTTTTTGACTAAATGTGAATGGAAGTAGGTAAATAAATGTGTTAAGATCATTTTGGGATTTGTGTGAATTAATTTTATAAAGAAACAAAGATTTTATGGTGATTTTTTTGTAGGCGGTCAGAAATACAAAGTTTAAGGGTTTGATAGGCTAAAAATGAGGAATTAAGTCATTCCACCAATGAATCTTGTAAATACTTGGTGGAATGGCATGAATAAGTTTATGATGTTGTATAATGTGGGTTTTGAGAGCAAGGGAGGCAACTTATGGTTTTTGGAGTGATGCCCTAGGTGGTATTCTATTGATTTTGGGTCATTTTTTTGATGAATAAGCAACTATCTATATTAATTAAAGATAAAGATACATATTCACAAAAAAAGATGGGTGGTAAAAAGGCACACCCCGAGAGTCATATGGGCAGGGCCCAGAAAAACCAAAAGATCACATGGGCCTGTAGACATGCAAAATTAACATTCTGCATTTGATTAGGTTCATTCATTAACTAAACTAGATTTCGTATTAGGTCCATTCATCGATTGATCAGATTCACCTTCATTCATTTATCAGGTAATTTCATTAATTCCCATCTCCTAAGGTCATTCATTCAAAATTAAATAAAACATTATCATCAACCTTTTAATCAAATTAATCAAACATCATCCCTTTAATTAAATAAATCAAACATTTATTTAATTAAATCCAATCCATATTCTGATTTATATAAATCAAATATTTAAATCATGAAAGTCAAACTATTCTAATCATCATTAATTTAATCTAATCCCGATTAAATGCTAATCTCACCCACTTGCATTATCTAGATTTAGCCACTTGCACAAATAAATCAATTTGATTGATTTATTAAAAACCCTCATTTTCCCTCAACATGACAAGTTGATTTGTCCATCCAACATTGCATTTATTGTTGTTTTTCTTGTCCCCCTCTCAAAATTTATTGCAAAATTTGAATTCAAATTCTCCCTCTCATGGGAACTCTTCCCAAATTTTGCACATCCATTGGCCTATCATCACTTGACAAGTGGCCTATTCTCATTGGTGGATCTTTAGTCCCACATTCACCCTCTTGGCCAATCTCTCATCAAGAAAATCTATAAAAGAAGGCCTTAATCCTCATTCATTCATCCACAACTTTTATGCAAGGTTACTCTCTTGATTTGAGAACTCATCTTGCACATCATCTCCATTGCATTTACATCATCTTGAGCTTTGATCAAGGATTGGGAAAGGGTCACTTGCACATGTGACACCAATCCACTATGGAATAGGTAACTTGTGGTTGCTTTCATAATGCTTTTAGTTTTCTTTCATCCTTTGTTGCATTTTTGAAGCATTTGCAAGGTATTTCATAGGAGTGTTCTTGAGGGATTTGTAGGTGCTAACCCTTGTTTGAAGTTAGTGTTTGCAGATTTTAAAAGCATGCTCACAGTTTGACGCTAGAAGGAGGGCATTATTTTGGGAAACATTTATGTGTGGTTCTGAAAGCATTGACTGTTTTAAAATTTGGATGTTCAGATTTGAGAAATATTAAATTACTTTTTATTGGATTGGAGAAAATGCTTTCTGCTATAATTTGATTTAGGGGAGGCTGTGAAAGAACCATTAGTTGATAATTCCTTGCGTTTCTTAATATATCTTGTTCCTTATTTCACATGTTATACTTACTGGTTGTATTACTGTATTCCAATGATGTTGTTTCCCGTTCTCACTCCTTGCATGCCTTTTTTCCTTGAATGTTGATGTCTCTTAAATCGGCCTTGTATTCGGATCAACCCAACTCTATATAGGCACGAATTCTGCAGATTTCAGTCAAATGATTGATTGTGGTTGCCTCTAATGTTGACAGAGAGTATTTGAGGGTAAGGAATGACTCTCATATTCTCCTGCATCGCTCTTCATTTGTTAAATGGGTGTGAGAATTTTAAACTAAGGCTTCAATTTTCCCCATTGCTTTTTTTACAAGGAATCTCTTCAAAGTTCAGTTTGTTGCTCAAAGCTAGGTATGGAAGTCAGATTTGGGTTTTCTTTGAATGAATGCTTCAAGAATAGGTTGACTCTAATTTCATAATCTGTGCTTTTTCTGATATGGGTGTTATCTCAATAGGGCGAATTTGATTGTCATGGGTCTGCAGTTCATTTAGGTTCATTCAGAGTTTAGGATAAACCCATATTATTGGTTTGTGTTGAAGCAGGAATTTCAACAGGCATTTGTTCATGCAAGAAAATCTCATTATGGCTCTGATATTCATCTAGTCTCGGTCTCATGCAACTTTTAAAAGTAGGGAACTTTCGTCCAGATTTCTCAACATGGAGACACTTCATTACGTATACAATGTTCACTCGGGGCAATGCATGAATTTTATAACAACTTCGTTATTCATTTGGGTTAATACAGAAGTTGCATTATATTGTTGTCGTTCATTATGATCTAGATTATATGGAGTTCATTTGCTGTATAAAGCTTTCAGAAAACACAAAGCTAAAAAAAGAAGAAGAGAGGAGCTTTGAGGAAGCTTAGGGAGTAAGATATGGTGTAGAACAAACTTATTAACTATTTTAAGCTTATGGCAGGCCAATCTAGGTTCTATCTCTTTGCACCTTAACAGAGTTGTGCGAAGTAACATCTGTTGATTCATTGACATCTTTCAACATCTTTCTTGGCCTTTTTCTATTTGATATCCCCATTTTCCCTTTAAAGGTTTTGGTGGGGAGAGTGAGAGTGAAGATGAAAAAATGGTGGAGATGTAGGGTAGTACCAGCTATTTCCTACGCACTTTATTACTTTATGTTGACTTTCGGGGTCTTGCGTGTGAGTTGAAGTGGATTGTGTCTCTGTGTATTCCGTATTTGCCTATTTCCATTGTTTTTTTAAATCAAGTGGCCTTTTGTAGGATAAAATGGCAACGGCGCTGATGGTAGGAGGAGAGCAAGGAAACATCAGAACCCACATCATTACTACTGATCCATTTGTATGTAGATGGAAGGGGCGCTGGCAGAGGTCATGAAAACTACATGAGATTTACACCTGCTAATTGAATTTTCTTGAGACTCCATGAGATCCACTATTGAATAGTTGTGGGATTTGGCTTTACACCCGCCAACTGCAGTAGCCTGATATTTGTCAACTGGCAGGTGGGAGAGGGAGTAGTCTGCTGATTTGTCTTAATTTTGGCTCACCTACTATTTGCTCCTGCACCCATATACATTCTTATAACTGTTGTGTTAATCACAAGCAAATTTCTTGCATCTATTCATTTTCCCTATGCCAATGGGAGTGGAGATCAAAATAATCCATATGGTGAACCTACATCCCCACTGAGCTTTTGGAATTCTATGCTGAATGCATTGAATAGTGTTTTTGTGTGACCGTACGAGTCTATTGTGTAGATAAATTACTTGATTTTCACTGAAGTTTCTTGGAATTTGATTCTTCTAACATTATCATTGTGTTCTAGAGCTTATATTGGTGGCTGCGATATTTCTTCTTACCAGTTTTTGGTTGCAGATGTATATTTGGCATCGCTTCTTCCAATGCAAGTCAATGGAAATGACAAGGGTGGCCATGCATGAAATCTTTGTGCTTATGATCTGATTGTATTTGGGTGCATCCTGATTTGACAGTGTTGAAGGAGGCGACAATATCCCTGGTTTTCTTATTGAAGTTTTCCAATATGTTGCTAGCAGTTACTTTTTGCGCCTAGTTTGATGGGTCATGACCAAAGTTAGTGGTATAAATTCATTTTTTTCCATTCTGACGGTAATGATTTCTCTTATTGACTATGATTGAAGGTAGTAAGTAGGACTGTACCATCTTTTTCTGTCATCTATTCACTGGTTTCACGCCTACGCAGTTGCATTCGCTCATATCCCTTAATGCGTATCCTTCGCATGAGCCTGATTACCAATCTGTCAAAAAAAAAAAATATATATATATATATACACACTTTGTTCTCAGTATCCTATTATGTACCCTACCGAATGCATCTGCTTGGAGATTTCTAGAGCCTTTCAACAAATCCATTTTGTGCAATCAGTGTACTTCATGAGATAACGTTTTCTTCAGGATTTTTGTCAAACAGTGTGCGTACCTTGTCTCTTTTCTTTGAAGCAATCTGTCAAATGAGTTCGCACGCCTTGCCTGTGGTCAAGCATTAATGTTTTGTTCAAATGGTTCACATGTCTTGTCTATGCTTCAGGATTATTAATTGCAGTATTCTTAAGAATGAATTGTTAATGGCAATATTCTTCTTTGTTGTTTTTGAAATATATATGTTCGCTTAAGGAGATTGTGTTATCTGATAGGCAGGGTCTGGAAGCTACGTGCCAGATTGGAGAAGTGAAAGGGAAGCAGTGCTAATATTGCAGTCCATCTTTACCTACGCCGTGCCAACACATTAGTCATGATTCTAGGGGCAAATGAATTTAATTTTTTTGGGAGTAGTTACCATCTGCGCACAGGGGAAGATGCATTATTAATTTATTGACATTTTTTTTCCCACCATATGTTATAGTACTGCCCTCACAAAATGTCAACAACATCCAAGCACAATAAAGAACTTCCAATTTTCCCTTCCACATGATGTTTTTGAAGTGATGTGCTTTATTTGACTAATGTTTTATTATGGCTATTATACTGTGCACTGACATCTAACACAGTGATAGAGTCTTTAAAGCAGGTGAAGAGGCATCATTAATTTACCCTCATGGACATCAACAACATCCTCTCAGATTTTACATTGAATAAATTATAATCTTTCTACACAACACAGTGTTCGAGAGGATCATAGAGGGTGCAAAGATTTGGTTAATTTGGTTGAAATTTTTTGAAAGACTTTATCAAGTTGTCATTTAATCAAATAGCCACTTATAAGAGTTGTCTAGTAATTATGTTTTTTCAGAGACTTTGCATGATAGGGGTAACTCTTTTCATAATGCATTGTTGTCATTAATCCTTCAAAATAAATCTCATCTCTAAGATTTAGCTTTCTAATATTTGCAAGAAGCGTTTGCATAAAGAATCGGTGGCAAAATATGACGGTGTAGTAGGTGAAGGAATCCACAAACATCAAGCTAATAGGAGTTGAAAAAGTGTACATTGAACTTGAAAAAGCATTTCTTAATGCTTATTGTATTAACCTAAGAGCATCCATTTGTTGCTTTTATTCTCTTTTTTAGACCAACTAGATCAATTTGGGGTTTAAAATCAATCATTGTTGTGATTTTTTTCAAAGTTGGGTTAAAATTGAACCTTACAAACTTACTATCTTTTTGATTTTGGACTAAAATTGAACAATCAAAACTCACACTTCATCTTGGTGCTTAAAACAAAATCACAATTGCTTTGGAAGGATAAAATGAATGTGTGTTTGCTTTGTTTTGTGGTTACTTACTTAAACTAAAGTCATTGACTCTCGTGCTTCCAAGCGATCTTGAGAATCAAAAGGCCTTTTTGGTGATTTTGGCATAAGATAAAGTGATCACCTCCACACTTTGATTTGGGCTTAAAATTGAACAACATATTGTGCGAGTGTGATTAAACATATGTCATGTGTTCTCCCTTTATTTCTAAACAAAGGTTGATCAAACTATGAGTGTGTTTTTTCGCTATTGTTTATCCTAGAGGGCCTACCTTGGGGAAAAAGTACTTACCCAAGGGAACGACTCAACTGGTAACACTCTAAAGCCAAGAGTATTTCCAGCCAGGATATAAATGTGGGTATTGGTTAAACACCAGTATCACATAGTGGGCTCCGATAAGATGGATCCAAAAGGGGACTCTTGCCGTATGGGTCAATCTCCACGAATGGAAAGTCCAAACTAGAACCCTTGTTTGTAGTGGCCTATTGATCCATTGAGTGAGTTTATTGAAGTGGTGCATTGGAACTTAGATTCCAAGAAGTTACTTGCCATGTCCAATCTTGGTTGAAATATATAGGTTAAGACTTCATTCTTAACATACCTATATATTTCTTCCTTGGTTGCATGTAAAATCATCTCTTCTGCGAAGGGCATGAGGCAATCCCACCAAGAAAAACATACCAATTGAGCTAGGATGTTACACTGCTTGTTTGAAAACACAGTGCGTTTATCGAAAACATTGGAAAACCATCATTTAACATCATCACCAGAATTTCAAACCCCTTAGTTAGAGCAAATACCTTTGACAAAACCCAAGAACTATTGCTTACCCTGGGGATTATGTCCTTAGAGGTTTCTAAGTAATTGGGTTTACATCTTAATTTGCTCTTACAAAGGTCAACATTAGGCAACCCTTGTCCTAATTTCTTGGAACTTCCACATAGCACTTTGTGGGACGAAAAGAAGTTGTGACATTGGACATGCAGTTTGAACCATAATCAAGTGTTTGTTTTTGGTAAAAAGAAGTCATTAAAGCAAAGATAACAAATTTGACATCACACATGTGCTTGTTTATCTTTTTATCGCCTTTCGAGAAAACATTGGTCTTTTGGGTTTGAATTACTCTTAGAGAAAAGCGTGTTCTTCAATATCTTGGCCTAGTAAACAAAGTTCTTCTTAGGTTCATTTAGGATCAAAGCAAACACCTCATCCATCCAAACATTTGTCGTCTCCATCCGACCAAACAAACTTTAGAGCTTTCAAAACATCATTCTAGACTTGGGTAGGTCATCAAAATAAAAAACACCTTGTTTAGTTGGGAGTATGGGAATGCATCCTTTCTCATACCTCTAGTTAAATTAGCAATCCTTTGAACAATTTCATCCTAAGATCACATCCAACATCTTAGGGTTTACAAGTTCATCATCCAAATCAAACAAAATCAACATCAAACCCTAAGTCTAGCATTGATCCAAAGTCCCTAAACGTTCAACACTCACACCTTTCATCTCTCATCTCGTCATTGGTCCAAAACACCTTAGTGGTCACTTTTACAACAAGGTCAAAACACAAGGAGAACATGGAATACAAACTTGATCCATACATCTCGAGTAATCCAAATCAATTGAATCTTCAAAGCCTTACAATTCCGATTGATTATCAAAACTCACACTTATACAATCCATACATGGGACCATTACCTTCAACAAATGTCAATAGAACAACAAGTGTGAGTATGCCCAAATCAAAGATTGGAACACATTTCCCAATGGTAAATCCAAGCCCAAACCTACAAGTCTATCAATCGAACAATCAATGCATGAACCTTGAAGCGAACAATGTCATCCCACTAAATCCCTACATGCCAAAGGAGAACATACCAAGTGCAAGTTTTCGAAACATGAATCCAACAAAATTTGGGATGGATACATTTGCAAATCATATGAATATTCCAAACATGAACAATGGTCAATTTCAACCTATCATGCCAAATTTGAGTGTCATCCCAAATTAGAACATTTTCCAAAATCAAACACAAGTGTACATCCCAAATCCACTTGAACAAAATCCAAAACAAGAGAATCAAATGCAAAATCAAGATCAAATTTCACTGGAGAAACTTGCTTCACATGCCAAAATAATTAAATTATTGAGCCAAGAGATATCTTCACTCCAAAATCAGTACACTCTTCCTTTGGTTGAACCATGTCATTAAAGCATTGAGTCGTGTCCACAACAGCATCAAGAGCAATATCTCCAATGTCAAGAAGTTAGATATCAAGATCAACCACATCAAAAAATCCAACCCCCACGTCTTGAAGATCAATCACCATATCTCAAAAATCAATCACCACATCTTGAAGATCAATCACCACATCTCCAAAATCAATCACCACAAGGTCAACTTAAAGTGCAAATATCACAAAGAAACAAGCGACAATACACACCACTTGGGAGACCAATCGAATCAGTCTTGCAACAATTGGTACAAGAAAATCTCATCAAGCTCCCCATCTATGGGAACTATCAAGAACCCTTAGTTGAACCACCAGGGTATAATGAGGAGCACCATTGTGATTATCACAAAACAAAGGGACACACAACATTAAGTTGTATTCGACTAAAAAATCTCATCCAAGACCTGATTGATCAAAAGATAATTGCTATTGGGGACAATGATAGCATTTTCAATCTCTCCACCATGATTGTTGAGAACAAGGAGAAAGATCAATCCATCACTAAGCACCTTGAAGCTATGTCTACTTCATCCAATGATCAAATCGACATATGTCAAGAGTCACTTTTGAATCACAAAATATCATACAATGAGCCAATTCAAGAAATATCAACATCACTTGACTCTATGGTCGAAGACATTCACAATCTCTCCACCGCAATTGTAAAAAACAATGATCAAAACTTCTCCATCGAGGAGCACATTGATGATGTATCTGCACAATCCAATGATCAACTCACCATACATCAAGAGCCACTTTTTAGTGATCTCTTTCAAGGAGTGTTAGGATTATTTGATCCAATTGACATAATGCACGATCCGTTGACCAATGATCATATTGAAAATGTCTCCACCTCACCTTATGAGTTAGAGGACATATCTCAAGAATTTATTCCAAAGCATGATCAACATCTTTCACCGAAATCTAGCAATGGTCCTTTCCAAAACATATTGACATCCTTCGACCTCATGGTTACAGATACTGAGAGAACCCTGAACTCGACACTTGAGAATGTTAAACCCCTTACCATGTCTAATGACGACATCCAAGAACCCTTGGTAAGCAATCCATCCTTTGAAACAGATCCATGTCAAGAACTTGATCCAAAGCATGTCGAAAGCAACTCCGAAAACATTCAAGATCAAGAATTTGTATCTTCAAGATACTACAATAATCTAATGGACACTCTCCTATCTATGCAAGATGATCATATCCATGTAGCACATACTCCTCCATCTACCCATGAGATGCTTTCTTTGGATGGAAACATAGATGATCGTTATTTAGAACATGATCCCTTTATTCCTAACATTATTGCACAAAAAGAGCAGATTATTAACTCCTACAGTCAAACTGAGTTATCAACATCAGGATTGGATATATCCAAAATTCAAACTAAGGACATCATGTATCCACTCAAGGAAGCAAGTCAGACAAAACAGTATAATCTCGAGATAGTAGAGCAGAAGATTGAAACAATGTCATCTATAGTGGTCATTTGTCAGAGCACGTTTACTGAAAAAAACATCTCAAAGCAAGCAAAATCAAGGAATGAAGGTGCTACTACCACCATACTGGGGGCAACTTCGTCTCAAACAAACGTCAACATAGGGAGCATGAAGAATCTTTATGGTGAAACCATTGCCAATACTACAACCAATCACGCCATGAATCTTCATCCACCCATCACCCCATCCACGAATTGGGACCAACATCAAATGAATGATCAGAATCAAAGTACGAAGAATGTTATCAAAGCAAAAGAAGTTGAGAAGCATAATGGACATATCAAATACATATGGATACCAAAGCATACAAAGAAATATTATCCCTATCAAACTCCATCAGTCGAAGAAACTATGGGGCAAAATAAAAAAGGGAAAAGTATCCATCAAGGGTGTCTGCAAAAGCAAAAGCAGGCTTTTCAAGCAACGTACAAAGTGTATCAAGCAGTTGGTCCTAATTCCATGCACACTTCTGTATCCACCCATCATTGCTCAACTTCCCAAGTTTGGAGAGTCAAAGGTTCCAAACTGTCAACCAATCCATCTCTTATCCCTAAGCACACTCCATCCATGCCTCCACACATAATATCCAATTCTTACATTGACCGTGTATTGGCAACGATCCTTCATCATAAGGATTCAAAGGGTACTCTATCGCGATGTGCGCACAAAGACAAAGTTAACTCCAGTATCGATGAAGCAGATCAAGAATCCCAAAAGCTGCATTCAAGTGCACGTATCCTAGCAAAGCAACTTCTTCAGGCAACATATCGATGGCACATTATGACAGGGGCATCTACATCAGCAACACCTTGTGATTCAACATGATTTTTTCAAAAAAATCAAAAAAATAAAAAAAGCAAAAAATATGAAAATCCAAAAAAATAAGAAAAATGATTGAAAATAGTAAAGAGATAAAAATCGTCCTCCAGTGAAAATCGCATGAGCGGTGCTTTGGGCAAGACCATGATGAAAACCTGGCAAACATGCGTCATGTGTGGAATCAAACATCTACATGCGCTAGTCTAGTTGAAAGCATCTCATCCCATCCGTAATAAATTGAGCATTCCATCCGTCCCATCCATAATAAATCCATTCATCCACAAACCATTTATCCAATCCATTTTCACCCATCTACATCCATAGTCCAAATTATCTTGATCTTGATGAAGTTTGGGGCACACTTTATGCTTGCTTATGGTAAACATCTTGACATGGGTCATTTTCATTGAGCTTATCTTATACAACATTATTTGAGCTATGAAGCATTATCCAAATGAGCATGTTCTTTATCTGAACACCTTATCTTATCGCAAGATAATCCATATCCATCCATCCATACACTTATCTGAGAATCCATCCATAACATTCCATACATTGCTGGACATTGGGGGCAGATATTTACATCTTGCTTCGAGAATAAATCTTGATCTATATCCTCCAACTTATGTGGCGATCCAAACATTGGCAAACGTGAAATCAAATTGGTCCACCACTTGTGAGAAAAAATCCAAATCACTAGCCCATGGCATATTTTGACGAGAAGACATTCCTTATCACACTTCATCTTTCATCGAACAACAATCACTATCAGTCACATCTAATTCGCACATCAAACGTTGCATCAAATCATTCAAACAAATTTTGTTCCAAATCAAGCTTCATCAATCATGATCAATCAAATCTAATCAAAAAATCATCTCAAGATATCATTGTGTTGCTTAACACTATTCTTGCATTGTCGTGTATCCTTGACAATGTTATCATCACCAATCTTGATCAATCAATCCTTGCATTGTTGTGCATCCTCAACAATGTTATCATCATTAATTGTCATCAATCTTGATCAATCAATCCTCGTATTGTTGTGCATCCTCAACAATGTTATCATCATCATCAATCCATTGATCTGATCAATCAACCTTAGCTTGGTTTTAAACAAAAATCCCAAATAGAACACTGATATCATCACACATATCGAAATCGTCAAAATCATGCGAAAATCCAAAAACATCAGAAAATTGTCAGAAAATCAAAAAACATCCAAAACATCGAAAAATCCAAAAACATCCATAAAACAGAAAACATAAAAAAAACATGATATCCAAACTACGTCGTCTCTGAGCTTAAACATAGGCAAGGCTAATCTTTGATTGGCCCCCGAGACATCAAAATCCAAAAACATTCAAAAAACATCAAAATGCAAAAACATTTATAAAATCTTAGAAAACCCCAAAACATCAGAAAATAAAAAATAAAAACATTTGTAAAATCTTCAAAAACACCAAAAACAACATCAAAACATTGCAAAACATAAAAAAAATCCAAATATTTGAAAAAATCCATCCGTCTCATCTCGCATTCACTCGAAATAATCAATCATCCATAATAAATTGATCAACTTCATCCTTTGGCAAAACAAACAGAAACAATCATAGCAATCAACAAAAGCAAGCTTCAATCGTAAAATCAAAAGCAAACAACAAATCTTGAACACAAAATCAAAATCTTGATCATTCGCAAACATGTCAGTCAACCTTATATCAACAGCCTATCAATCAATTTATCAAACCATCATCATCCTATACAATGCATGTCCTAAGATATATCGTTCTGACAATGGGCATCATTTTGGATATCACCTTGGATCCTTATCCTATCAAAACACATCCCTTTGGCTGAAGGTATGAAGAACATTGGTTTATTTGCGTGCTTGATCTTTTCTTTTGATTTATCTTATTGCGCTCATTCCAAGGACCTCTCGATGATATCTGAACGAAGGATTTAGAGAGATAGGAATGGGGCAACGGTCATTATCTTTTGTCTACTATGCTTGTTGGATGTTTTTTGTAAAATAACTTGGTGAATACTTGCTTTGTTAGGTATGTCCTAGCAAGGTTTCCGTATGTCAAGTGTGAACAAGAATACTCCTATCTGTTTGTTGAGTCAAAGTCCATCGCACTAGGCACAACACCATCCTGGTTCTTTATACCTTGATGCATTGTACCTATGTGTGTTATCAAACATAAGGTAAGTGACCATTTGAAAATTCCAATCCTTGATAAGCAAATCATCCATCTATCATCATCATCTCTAATAAAGTCTTGATCAATCATGGACTTGTTGGATCCTCTTGTCATCATCTCATTTCTGCATTAACATCATCATCATCAATGCATCCATCATGCATCCACAAAACTGTCAGCATACCACATATCATTCATATCATACATAATAGGAAACATCGATCATTTCACAGGTATTTCATTTGCATCATCATCATAATATAGATCTGTTAGTCTAAGCATCTCATAAATCATACATTTGCATAATCACAGCATATCACATCATCATTCTCATCCATCTCACATCATATCATCATTTAAGTTGTTTAGGATAATATAGATTTGTTATTCTAAGCATCTTAAAATATCTCATTTGCATCATCGTCCATAACCATCCATTTTGAACCTCTTTATCGTGAGATCGACTCTCAAATCGAATCTTTTCGCTCAATCTCTCGAGGGGGCAATGTACCAGTGTACTTTCTGGTGGGGCATCCGAAAAATCAGAATTTTTTTGAATTTTGATCGCGACAAGTTATTCTTTGAACCAACGCAACAAGTACATTGCTTCAAAGAGGGGAAAAATGTAGACATGCAAAATTAACATTCTGCATTTGATTAGGTTCATTCATTAACTAAACTAGATTTCGTATTAGGTCCATTCATCGATTGATCAGATTCACCTTCATTCATTTATAAGGTAATTTCATTAATTCCCATCTCCTAAGGTCATTCATTCAAAATTAAATAGAACATTATCATTAACCTTTTAATCAAATTAATCAAACATCATCCCTTTAATTAAATAAATCAAACATTTATTTAATTAAATCCAATCCATATTCTGATTTAAATAAATCAAATATTTAAATCATGAAAGTCAAACTAGTCTAATCATCATTAATTTAATCTAATCCTAATTAAATGCTAATCTCACCCACTTGCATTATCTAGATTTAGCCACTTGCACAAATAAATCAATTTTATTGATTTATTAAAAACCCTCATTTTTCCTCAACATGACAAGTTGATTTGTCCCTCCAACATTGCATTTATTGTTGTTTTTCTTGTCCCCCTCTCAAAATTTATTGCAAAATTTGAATTCAAATTCTCCCTCTCATGGAAACTCTTCCCAAATTTTGGACATCCATTGGCCTATCATCACTTGACAAGTGGCCTATTCTCATTGGTGGATCTTTAGTCCCACATTCACCCTCTTGGCCAATCTCTCATCAAGAAAATCTATAAAAGAAGGCCTTAATCCTCATTCATCCATCCACAACTTTTATGCAAGGTTACTCTCTTGATTTGAGAACTCATCTTGCACATCATCTCCATTGCATTCACATCATCTTGAGCTTTGATCAAGGATTGGGAAAGGGTCACTTGCACATGTGACACCAATCCACTATGGAATAGGTAACTTGTGGTTGCTTTCATAATGCTTTTAGTTTTCTTTCATCCTTTGTTGCATTTTTGAAGCATTTGCAAGGTATTTCATAGGAGTGTTCTTGAGGGATTTTTAGGTGCTAACCCTTGTTTGAAGTTAGTGTTTGCAGATTTTAAAAGCATGCTCACAGGGCCAAGCTCGGAAGTCCAAGATTACAAAATAATTAAAAAATGCCATTAAACAGCCAGAGCAGTGCCAACAGAGCTAGGAGAGTCTCTGTCATCCATATTCTTCCACCATACATTAGTGGGGTCTGGAGTGATGTTAGGAGGAGGACCCCAACCATCATCAACATCTTTCTTCTCTTTATTTTCTTCCTCGCATCGGGGCGAGATTGCAAGTGCCAGACGTGGAATTTTTTAACCAGTAGCTGGCCAACCAGAGCCAGAAGCAGGAGGGTCATTAGAGGGCCACCTATAACCACCATCGCTGCTCCTTGAAGCACCGCCAGAAGACCACCATTGGCTAGCCCGTGACAGAGGAGAACGGTTTTGCTGAGGAGTGCAAGAATCTTGCCAAAGCGGAGGTTGGTAGCGGGGATGCGCAAATCCACTCCACTATTGGCCCCTCGAGGGCGACCAATCGTGGGAAGAGGTGGACGAAGTGGGGACCTGAGCAATAGTACAAGGGGCATTACCCCAGTGATCCAGGAGAACCTGAAGGTGAGCAACTTCAAGTGCAACTTTGTTAACTTGCACTTGAACCTGTAGAAGCACATTAGAACAAATAATAACTTTAGCATACAAAGATACATGAATATCCATTTGAGTATGTGAAAATATGCAAGTATTTATGTCTTTCCAAATATTGAAGAGAATTTCCACCTTGAAATTGTGCCAAAGCTGGGTGAATTTTGTAGGAAATCTGGGAGAATCTCCTAGCAGCACCATATTCCAGGAGAAAGGCTTTAGCCTAAAGGGTCGAAAAAAGTCATGAATCCAAATCCAAAGCTGTTGGGCTCTAGGAAAAAATCAAAAAAGATGCTTAAAACTCTTAGCTTGCTCACAAAAAGGGCAACGAGGGTCTTGGAGCCCTAGGTGAACAAGCCGAGAACCCATAAGCAAGCCTTGGAAAAGAATACACCAAGCAAAGTGGGAAAGTTTCAGCTCAACACTTGCAGACCAAGTGGGAACAAATATTTTACGCCAGACATGAGCGAGAGATTGAAGAAGCCACCTCTGGTTCAAACTCTGAATCACAGGAAAGTGTGGTGAAAGCCACTTGTAACCAAGCCAAGGCTTGTAGTTCTTGAAAGGGGTGTCTGGATACCACTTCCAGTCTTTCCACCAAGGTTTGGTCCCCTAAATTCCAACCTTATGAAGCATTTCTGTAGGAATAGCATTCACCAAACCATCATAAGTAGCACCATCCTATGTATGAAGTTGTACTGGGCATGAAAAACTTTGCATGACATAATATGCATGGTGGATCTATGAAATATTTGTTGCAGGGTCTGGATATCCGTCTTGTGAAATTTGAGCACCTTAAGCCAAAGTAACTTAGCCAACAGTTGACCATTACAAGCAAAAAGAGGTGACCACCAAATATTTTACTGGTTGAGAGAGAGCCCATCTCAAAAACCAGAGCCAACCTAATGGAGCCAGGGTTTGATAGCCTCCGAGGCTCACCAGATACTTTTGACCACAAATGTCCCAACAATCTGGACTGGTTCTTCCATGACCAAAAGGGTTTGAAATCCAATCCCCTTCCAGGCGGGTCTATGGACAGGGAAGCCGGATTGAATACCATGCTTGAGAAGAATTTTCTAGGCCTCATCCCCTGTAAGGGCATGAATAATCCATTTAACACACAAAGCAGTCCCTTGCTATTGAGTGGAGAGGAACCCAAGTCCTCTCAAATCTTCAGGAAGGAAACAAAATTCCCAAGCCACACGGTGAAACCCTCTGTGAGACTCAGAGAAGGCCTAAAGAAAATATCTAAGCAACTTTTCAAGCTTACCATAGGCAGCTTTGGAAGGGGCCAAACAAGAAGAGTAGTAGACATGGGTGGTTGCTAGAACTTTGGAGCACACCTAAAATTTCCCTGCCAAAGAGAGGGGCTTGGTAATCCAATAGGAAAGCTTCTACTCGACCTTGGAGAGCACAAATTACCAAATTTCGGCTAGGGACACCTGAAAAGAAAAAGGAATGCCCAAAAACCAAAAAAATTCTCTTTTCCCAATCCACTACCAACCATATTGCTGCAACCAAGGAGGAGAAGACAAGAAAGACTGTTGGTAGCACAAAGTTTTGTGCCATTAAATGGGAGAACCAGAAGCAAGACATAAGGTATTAAGGCACTCAAGGGCCACAACAATGGAATCTTCTTCTTCCAGAAGAGTGAGGAATGAGTCATCTAAAAAATGGCCATTAACCAACTGAGCTTGAGAGTTGGGCAGAGAGATGCCCTTGACACGTTGCTAGGAAACTGCATTGGCTAGGAGGTAGCCAAAACCCTTAGCAGTAAGCACATACAAAGAGGGGGCAAGTAGGCACCCATGCCGAATGGAACAAAAAATTCCAAAGGCAGAGGATTGGCGGCCATTGATGGTGATGCAAGCCGAGGCATCCACAAAGAGCATTCAAACTGATTGAACGAAGTTGGGCTCAAAACCCAAAGCTTGCAACATAACAAGAATAAAAGGCCATTCAATACAGTCATAGGCCTTGGAAAAGTCAATTTTAATGAACATGGCTTTCTAGTTTGAACATCTGGCCCATTCCATGCCTTCCCAAACAACAATAATATTATCCAAAATAAACTTGGATTTGATAAGTCTAGTTTTCTCTAGGCACACAATATGAGGTAGAAGATGGCAGATCTTTAGAGCCAAAGCCTTGGCGATAATCTTGTAGGAGACATTGAGAAGTGTGATAGGTCTCTAGTTGCAAATGTCTTCCGGGTCACCAGACTTAGGTATGAATTTTATATTTCCTTTGTTAATTAAGTTATCTAGAGAATTAGCATGAAAAGCCTCTAAGTAAACATGATGCAGATCGTGCCCAATACAGTCCCACAGGGCCTTATAGAATTCACAAGGGAACCATCAACCCCTGGGGCTTTGTCGTCAACCATGGAATGGACAACCTCTTTGAGATCATCAACTGTTAACTGTTGATCACAATTTTTTTTTCTGGGCTGAAGAAAGCTTATTTGGCACCACATCAAGGCAATCCTAAAGGGCTTGTTGTTGCACAGGTGTGGGTTCCCGTGCAGTGAATAATTGCTCATAATGATGCACAAAGGCCTAGAGAATGTCAAGAAGCTTAGAAAGCACCTGAATGCCATCTTTAATTTTTTTAATGCCCAGGGATGAGTGCTTGCCATGTAGAGCCAGAAAAAAACTCTTTGGAGGTACGATCACCAAATTTTAACCAATGTAACTGTTACCAATTTTTCACAGCTTGATTGGTGGAGCTGGCTAAACATTATTATATCATGAGGTGAAATTATAGATTATGTTTGAGTGTTGTTTTTCATTTTTATCATTATTCATTAAGTGACAGTGGTGCATTTAAAGGAAGAATCAAAATTTCATAGTGCTACTCAAATTTTCCATAATTAAATGTAGTACAAAATTGAGCATATAAATAACAAAGCATTTTAGAATGCTTTCGTTCATTTCATGGAGAGATTCATATTTACATAGTTTCATTTTATTGCAAGAATCTGAATGATATTACATTGCATTGAAATGCATTTTCTTTTCAAATGAAAAGCATAAAGATGAAATCAAATATCCACACAAGCCGTGGATGTGACTATCACAATGCACCATTAATAGTATACTACACTATTGAAGATGCAAAAGAAAAATCACATAAGTAAACGACATAATCATCATTGCCTGTTTTGGCCGATGGTCGATGATGAATGGCACACCTTTGTCTTCTCGAGTTCCGTCGACCTGTAAGAGAAAAGAGGGGGGTGTCAGTGGCTTCAATTATGAAGTAACCTATATGAGTCATCAACAATAATGCAACCTACTTTTAAACATACACTGAAACAATAAGAGAAGTACACAAGAAATGAGTTGAAGGAGAAACATCAACATGATCATCATATTCTATTTTTTATGCTAACATTGTTTATTTCTTTGTGCAGGTATAGGTAAAGTCACGAAGCTGATCATTATTCGAAGACCAAGCATGTGGAGAAAAATGGGCTCCCACAAGGGTAGAGCTCGACATGCTATGCTATTCATTATAAATGGGTCTGATTGAAAGATTACATCATCATATTCATCAAAAGAAGTGAGATACAACTGAAAGAGTAAAGCATAGTTATCTATCAAGCTATTAAACCAACTGTGCATTCATAACAATCAGGTGGAATGCTTTCTGAAAGCAACAGGTGAATAGTGAGTTTAACTCACTCAATTAATTCAGCTGAGTACATTTATATCAAACATTGCTATATAGTTCACATTCTATGTTATTTGTTCATCACGGTCATATATGTCATGCAAGGTTCAGTTCATCAGTGTTCTTTTCACAACCAAGGATAGTGAGTAGGCATACATTATTCCTTAGTGAAGGGATTTGTTTTGGTTTTCATCATGAAAGAGAGCAGTTTTAAAGAACAATTTGTTAAGAGGAACATAAAAATGCATGAACAGTGCCAGGTCGAAGCCCAAGAGCATGAGAGAATAGTTATTGCATTCAAATGGTAATGAACAATCAGTTCCAGTTTGACTAGTAAGACAAATATATCATTATGAGTTATAATGAGAAAATGATCATTCCAGAATGATGAGGAAAGAACAAGCATAACAAAGGTGTCTATTATGCATTGAAGAAATCAGGTAAGATGTAGTCCATAATATTACAATGTTTCAATTTAAAATCTCTACATAAAGTCTAAGAACAGAAAGCAAATGTTGCTATATGGTAAAGATAAGGAATCCAAAAGGGTAAATTCTGTGTTCGAAAATGAAACAACATGAAATCATTATTCAAGTAATGCAAATAGCATATACAATTCCAACATTCATGAACTTGTGGTTCTTTTCTTCATAAAGAGACAAATATAGATATGGGAGGGTTTTAAACAAGCTTTCAGTCTTATCATATGGTGGTATACCTATGTAATGGGATGACATATATTTTCTAAGTTTCCAAACACTTATGTGTTGAATGTCAAAAATTCGAATGCTAAAGAAGCCCAGTTTTTACACAATTATTGAAAATGCAAAAATAAGAGAGGGTCAAACCCAGTTTTAGTAACGAATACCAAGTCTAAGTTTTGCAACTAAAAGTGCAAAAGAAACCATGGTGGTCGAGCTAATTTTCATGAGAGTATTAAAGATAAACAGATGTGTTTCCAGCTCACCATGTGAGTTTTCTTTTCAAACAGAATATCAAAGTAAAACATTAGTTATAATGGGTCGAGCCCATAAACTAAATACAGAGAAAAGCCAAATTTTGTTTGACTACACAGGGTCTTTTCCAGAAATCCCACAATGGAGTTTTGAAAAACAATTCTACATATTACAACTTTCAGTTTAGCCTTGAGGGGTTCAATGAGCAAGCTACAAAATGCCAAGGAATGCCATGATCAGTCAGGCCGAGCTTATACACTAAATAATAAAAGAGAATATACAAATACCTATGTCATTCTTTTGTTTCAGAAGTGTGAAATAGACCACTGGTCATTTGGATCGAACCCATAAGAATCATACAAAATGAATATGTAGTTTTGAATCTCAAGTACCCACATTTGGGGTTTAGTTTTAAATAAAGAAAAATACAATTGCAGTGATAACCCATGTCAGGTTTTTGTATGAGATAGAAAAATACATAAAATGAAAATTTCCTTTGGAGAGTCAAGCTTCAGACTTAGAGAATGAAAGTTCTCCTTCTATTTTCATGATACCCATATTGGGTTTTGTTCTCAACTGTGGAAAGAGGGGAGATTCCTGTTTTGGGTTGAACCCAATAGTTTTTAAAATGCATTTTCTGAGATTCATATAGCCGCGACTTGTATGGTGGTCAAAAAATTGCAAGTGAATGTCAACTATCAACAACAATAGAAACAAAGACTTACTATCGTTGCTTGTGGGAGATAAGAAGTCATGGCCAGGACGTTCACCAATGTCTCCAGGCTTAAACCATGGCAGTTAGAGGAAGGCACAAAAACCCGAGCTAAAGACTTTAGCTCTTTTAAGTGAACATAGGAAATAGAAGCAGAGGCATTAGAAGTTGTCTTAGCCGTGACTACAGACCAAGTAAATCAGGTAGAGTCTCAAAAGACAAACAATAAGCTCACCTTGTGTGGACAGTGAGTAAAACAAAACCCTCGAGCAGGTTCCCTTGTGAAGTTCTAGACAAAGCCCAAGTTCATGCATGTTGACCATGAAGGACAAAGCACAAAATGTAAGGAAAATTCAGAGAGAAGCATGGATAGTCCGCAACCTTAATGGCCTTTCTTATTCCTTGAAGGAAGTAAAGAGCTATGAAGACAAAAAATAAGAATTACCCATTGAAGTTTTGACTGTCAGAAGGCAAAAGATGAAGATTATCGAGCATGTAGAAATCAGATTGAGCTCAACCATCATGGCGGCGTGCTCTCAAGCAGAGCTCTTTTCCTTCAAAGTGAAGAGTACAAAATGAAATGATTTAGGGTTTGACCTTGTTTTCCTCATGCCCTAATTCAACCCAACATCATAATCATTTAGAATATTCACAATTGGAAAATAGCACATGGGATTTTGAATTAGGTTAATCTTTGCATCATAGTTTATTCAAAGTCTGGAGTTTAATGTATTTGAGGGTGGCCGAATTATGTGCCTAGGTCGATGTGGTAGGTCTTTATGACTTTTTCTTTTTTCCTTAGTGAAATGTGGGGACTAGAATACCTTGTGTTATTGCTTTGAGAGGAGAATGAGGGTATGGGTGTTGAATATGTTATGACCTAGGGATAGTTTTTGATCTTTATCCACGTAGGGTTTTTAATTTTAATTGATTTTAGAGAAATCAATTGGAGATATTGATGAGAGAATAATTATTGTATTAATATTTTTATGATTTTTTGAGAAAATCAAAGCATTGTAATGGAGAAATAAGATGTTTTTTTTTTGCAAAAGATTTTATAATCTTTAGATTGCAAAAATAGACAAATTGTAAAATCTGCAATCCTGTAAAGCAGAATAGTAAAGCAATCTTTTATAAATTGTTTTATGATTTCTTGCTATTTTTATCAAATTTTTATTGAATTCTTCTCTTGGTTGGATTTGAGTCTTATCTTGGAGAGATAAGGTTTTTTTTGGGCTTTTAAAGCAGATTCAACCTATTTTTAGAGGCTTGACAGTTTGATCATAAAAGAAAAATGCTTTTTTTTTTTGCTTTTATGCAGTTTTTGAGACAGCTTGAAGCTTTTTTTCCTTGAGCTTCTTTCTGAGCTTCGATTAGGGTTTTCTTGAGAGTTATGTTCTCAAAAGACTTAGTCTTTTTAGCTCTCCTACGGAGTTTAGATTTTAGTTCTTGCTCATACTCAATTTTGAGTTTGTGAACCTTTTGTACTTAGTTCAACATTATTCACTCTTTCAGTTTTAATAAAGCATCAGTATTCTCCTTCTCACTTCTATCTGAGTTTTAGAATAACAATTTAATGTCTTTGTAGTTCATATCAAAATCCTTTTATGTCTTGCTGTTGTAAGTTGTGTTTCAGAATTGCATAGTTTCAGGTTGCTTGTTGTATTTCATTTAGGAACCTTCATGCAAAATACTAATGGAAGTATGTGCTAGTGGGATTGTGAGATTCATTGTGATAGAAAAGTTGTTGTGAGTGTCAATGTTTGAATTTCATAACTTTAAGTTAATCATTAGTTAGATTCAATTTTGTTTTAGTCCATCCTTCTATCCCTTTTCTCAAAAGTTATTTAGAATAGGATTTATCATTCGGAGAACCAACTTACTCTGGAGATTCCTTCTTCATTCAGATCACCCACATCTGAAGAAGGTTTCCATGTTTCAGTAGATTGTTGAATATTGCATTCAACATGGTGCAAATCTATTGACAACAGTAATTGGGCTTTGATATGTGCACCTCTAGCAGCATAGCTATTTGCAACTTGTTTTTTGTGCCTTAATTCCGCCACCCTGACTTGCAATGATGAAGAAAAAGGGTTGGCTGCCAAAGCCTCGGTAGCTGAGTGAAGGTTAGCGGTGGTAGCCTCATAAGACCACCAGTGAAAGATAGCTAGATGGCACCCATAAATGCGCAAAAATCTAGCTGTGCGAGTGATAACATCATTCCACCAATTAATCTAGCTTGTATGATGAGATGGTTTGCACTCCAAATTCCAGACTTTGTGAATGTGGGCCAGGGTAGGCTTGTGGCAGAGTAAATACGTGTTTATAAAAAAATGAGTTTTACACGTGCGAGACTGTTGAGTCTCCCATTCAATGCAAAAAAAATGGGGAAGTGGTTTGACAAGGTCACAACCAATAACGACTTAACCAGGAGAGAAGAGCTGTCAAAAGAGAAAAAATATTGAGTCGAGATCATGACACGATCATAGCACTTAAATATTCTGTCAGAACTGGCTCTGTAATTACACCAAGTGTGTTAGAGAGAATGAGAATGGCAGTGACCAATATTGGGATAAAAAAGCCCCAATTTATTGCGCATGTAAAACCATGCCTCCCTTTCGCCAACTGTCCATATGAATGGCAAGGTGCCATCTTTGTCATACACCATCTCTACCATATTGAAATCCCCACATAGTAACTAGGTAGCAACTGATAATGAATAAGCAATCCAATGCCAGAGCAAAGAGCGTTTCACAACATCATTAGAAGCATATACATTAATAATCTCAAATGAATGATTATCAATGTTGAGAAGGATCTAGACGAGCTGATGAGTGGGATCAGACCCATAGTTGACCACACAAGAGTGCCACCATGGGGACAAAAGGGTGACAGCTTCACCACGCCCAACATCATGAGTAGTACAAAATATTTTATTGGCTGGCCAAATAGAGCGATAAGCCGCATCAAGCAAAAAACCAAAAATTTTAACTTCTTGGAGACAAAGCACTTCAATACCATAATACTTATACAAGGTATCCCTGACATAATACTTCCTGGAGAGGTCTGTTAGACCTTGAACATTCCATGAGAGGAAATTCATGAATGGAACTCCTCCATATTTTTGAAACCTGATTCCTCTTCATTTAGAGAAGAGAAATGATTCTACAAAATTTTTGGCAGAACTGACCCAATTTGGATGGAAGGAGAGGAAAACCTTCGATTTTCATGAACATATTTGCCTTCTTCCCTAGGAGGAGAAGGGCTGCGAGACCACCTTTGAGCTCTCGTCATAGGAGAAGAAACATTCGGCTGACTTAACATGACAACAGCAGGCTGAGGCGTAGCCTTTGGCCTAGGCTACTACAGAACACAATCAACTCTAATAGGAGCTTCCTTCCCTTCAAAGAAGGATTTGAAACATATTTCACTAGTTCAGAGGCCTTGGGGGCCAACCAAGAACTAGTGGACTTATTCTTGTGGTTCATTACCATATTCCATTTCACATCAGGTTTGGCAAAAGAGGCATCTGCCGAATGAGGGTTTTCAAGATCTCATGGGAGAGTAGGTGTACGAGGCACTACCAAAGGGAAGTCCTTAATCTGGTGGTCTACAGACTGACACCTATAACATGTGTTGGGAAGATTAAAATATGTGACCTTCTGGGTATGCCAGAGAGCTCCAATTTGGATATCAATGGAGTCTTTCAAATCTTTGGAAATGTCCACTTCCACACAAACCCTCTTCTAGGTTTGGGCCTGAAAGAACCTATCTGGCTCAATGCAAATAACCATCCCCAGTGAGGAAGCTATATGATTCAAGAAAGGAACACAAGGAAAGGGTAAACCAAGAAATTCAATCCAAATTGGGACCCGTAGCTTGGTGTCATCTGAGACAACAAAGTCCCGGGTCCAAGCCTAGAAAACTAACAAAGAAGACTGAACATACCAGGGACCATGGGCTAAGATAGCTTGCACATGATAAAATTCCGCAAAGCAAAACAAAAAGAAACCATTGGTTAAGTTTTGGACCATGTCAAGGCGGACCCCCAGAGGGACCCAAGCCTTGCTGACCCATTCTTTAAGCACACTTTCAGGGGGAGTTCTCCCAACAAAATACCTGACAAAGGTGTGTTGCTGAAGCCATTGACAAGTAGTATCAAAATATGGTAAAGGAAAAACTACATCAGCTAGTGAATTAGAAAACTTACCTCGTGAAATACTTTCAGAACAAATTTTTAGGGATGTTTGTTCGGAGGAGGAGCCATTGAGCATCGCCATCGAACTGCTAACACTAGCATGAACTGTTGGGTTAGAGCTGGTTGAAGGCATATTAAAACACAAAAAGCATAGTAAATGTGACTGTACACACAAGAAAAGAGGGGTTTTCTGTGCAAGATGCACAATATGACACAAGAGGGGCCAAGGGTGACCACAAAAAACACAAAACCCTAGTAGAGCTCATACACCTTCCAACCCTCCTTGGGTCAAATTTGGTGGTGAAGGGTTAAGAATGGTTGCAAAACCTTGGGGAAATGTTTGTGAAGGTTTATTAAGCATGGAAAGACATATTTAGAGGTGTTTGAAGTCTTGGTTGGTCGGGTAGAATCCTGGAGTAGTGATTTTTAGTAAACCCCCTTCAACTAGTCTAAAAGGAGGGTTTGGTGATTAGGTGTCTTGGAGGATGTTTCTTTGATTAAAAGTTGTGGAATTTGAGGTATTGTGGTCTAGTAAGGCTCTGTCAATAGATATTTAGGCTTGGAAGAAATTTTGGAGAGGTGTTGCTTTGTAAAAGTGGCCTAATTGGCCAAGGAGGACATCGTAGTAGCCTTGATTCAAGGTTGATGATCCAAAGTGACCCTAAGTGATTTGAAGATATGTTGAAGAACATAAAAATGGGTATTAGAAAAGATAATCCTCATGTGGGTTTGAGTTGTCTTTGAGAATATATGAACACTTTTCTCTATTGTGAATGCTACAAGGAAGTGAAGGTGAATTGGTGAGTTGAGCATTGAATTGAGGTTTTTGTGATTGAAGATTGTTTGAAACTGATCTAGTTGTGATTGTTTTAAGGATTTTGAACCCTGATCTACATCAATGATTAAGTTATATTTTAATAGCTTTTAGAGTACACTTGAGTTAGAATCGGATAAATTTGTAAAGATATTATTACTTCGTGACCCAAGCATATTATTTTCACTTGCTTGAGGGAAAACTATTACATTAGCTATTGCCTTGTTCCTTTTTGACCCTCTAGAAGTAGACGCAAACCAAAAATCGTCAGGAAGTGAGGATGAGGCTGAAGCCCTATAATGAGCTAATTGATATCACTGAGATAGTGCACCCTTGTTGAGTTGCAAACTCAACATACTAGTGAAACATGGGGAATTTCTAGGTTGTGGGTCACCTAAAAATGGAAAAGTACCTCTAGAGAGGGTTGGTTCCCTTTGGTTCTATTGCCTAAACTAAACTACCTACTATTGCTATTGATGGAAAGGGGTAGACAAATGACATGAAATGAATAAAAAGGTGATTTAACAACTAGAATGACTTCCATTACTATTTTGACACACAATCTCTCAGTTTTTCATTTTGTGTTTACACAACTCAAATGTTTGACATGTTTAGACATTAGTATTTCATAGGAAAGTTGAAAATTTTGTAATATTTAGAAGGAAAATTAGGTGTTTCCACAAATAAAGATGTTTAAACTTCAATAACATAACCTATGACCTGCATGAAACATACATTTCTACCTAAAGGTGTTGGAAATGAGACAATGCATTTGACGATTTAACCATAAAACACAACAAATACATATCAATCATCCACTTGAACACAATGAGACATTTATTGAGAAGGAAAAAATACTAAATTTTATTTAAGAAAGGTGTTCTTATAGCAAGTATAAGTTTGAAATATGTGTCTTCTTTCCTGAAAAGTGTTATAAAAGTGTTCTCAGTTGTTGTGACTAAGAAAAAGTGTGAGTTACAATGTTGATTTTTGCTTCTATGACATAAAAACATAAAAGAACTGATTGAAAATGAAAGCCTATGGGTCCTATATCTCATCCCGAGCATAGGAGAGCATATAGGAACTATTTTTGACTAAGTTATTGTAGACACTTAAAAATGTCTTGAATGATGCTACATACTTGAATCTGATATAC
This sequence comes from Sequoia sempervirens, assembly GCA_007258455.2. Classification (NCBI taxonomy): domain Eukaryota; kingdom Viridiplantae; phylum Streptophyta; class Pinopsida; order Cupressales; family Cupressaceae; genus Sequoia; species Sequoia sempervirens. Next base: position 32,468 of record VDFB02115628.1, on the reverse strand, counting down.
TAACATCGTTTCATCATGAAATCTATCTTCTTTTCGCTTGTTTGATTAAATAATCCTAGTTATTTAATTAAATGCATCATTTTCATCTATTAATCTAATTAATTTAAATTAGGTTAATTCACCCCCTTTCACCTTCATCTCTTATCCTATTTAAATTAAATAAATCAAATTATTTAATTTAAACCCTAACTCCTCTTATTTAATTAAATAACCCTAAAATATTTAATTAGATATCATATTGTATCCCCTTTTCATTAAATAAATAAAATTATTTAATGAATATCCTCACATTCCTCATATTGCACAATCAAAATTTAGTTTTAATAACTAAATTGCCAATTTCCCCTCCCATCCACTTGCATAGGGAATATTCCAAAAAGGGAATATTCCTCATCTTGCATAATAAAATTTTATTTTTAATTACTAAATTGCTAATTTCCCCTCCCATCCACTTGCATAGGGAATATTCTCCTGTTTGGCTCCAAAAATGGAATGATTTCTTTCAAAAAAACTTTGTAAAAAACTTTCAAAGTTGTTACAAAGTGTGTTTGTTTGAATCATTCTCATCCCTTGATCTTTCCTTGATCCATGTGATCTTTGATTCTCATCCATTGATGAGAATCCTTGATCCATGTTTCCCCCTTCATTCAATATTGACCATTGATAGATCAAATCAATCTGAGCCCTTGATTCTTCATTTTTCTCTCTTATAAATATCCCACTATTTGGAGAGAAATGGATCCATCAATTGATAACAAAGTTATGTTGTTGAAATTCGTATTCTCTTGCATCCATATTTAGCATTTAATAGTATTTTAGACTAATCTTCATCCATATTAACTTAAGCATCCGTTAATGGCTTCCATTTTAGTTTAGCTTGCATCCATTTTTAAGCATAGTTTGCATCCATGGCTTGCATCTTTGAGATTTTTTTATATTTAGCATAAATTGCATCCATTTTATCAATAATTTTAGCATTTAGAACTCATCTTCATCATGTTAAACTAGTTTTATACCATGTTTCATTCATACACCATCAGTTTCATCGGTTTTCATCAATAAAATCGATTGAAACAACTCATTATCCAAGGGATTGGGAAAGAGTTGCCATGTGTATGGAGGTTACCTACAATGATTCCTACTGAATGCGCTTCTTCCCACGCAGTTTAGTGGGCCCAACAATCGATTAGTTCTCATAGTTGCCTCTAGGTATCAAAACATTCCAAGAAATAATTGATAGGTTCATAGACCATTTCTCCTTTAATCTAGACATGGATGTAAGTCTAGAAGAGTTGTACACTCTCAAGTAGAACAAAGGAGAATCCTTCACTAATTTCCTACAAAGATGGAGGCAAAGAGCCGGTAAGAGCAAGTCGCCCATTCCTGAAGAACAACAAGTAGGAATTATCATTGCTAATGTTGAAGGGGAGCTATTCTTCACCTTAAAGATGCAATGCATCACCACTTATGATGATATTTTCCCTAGGGCCCTTAACATCAAGAGAGCCCTAATCTCATAGGGAAACAACACAAGTGTATAAAGACAACCACCCATCCACTAGTTCTAATGACAAACCCCACTTTTGGGCCAATCATAAGAATATTACTAGAGATGGTGTTGTTGATGCAAAGGTGGTCTTAACTGCTCCTAGGCAAGCAAACACCCAAACCATAAACACACAACCATCCACATGGTCACTGCCAAAAAATCAACCTATTGGATGTTGTAGTTATGTTGCTGATATGTGGTTGTCATTGATGTCAACACTATTAGCATTAATGCATTTGAAGTTGTATATGTTGAGGATATTGAGAAAATATTAATGAAATGAGTTACAGGTTGCAGTGGTGAAGTGAAGTTTAGTCTATCAATGAGTTCAGTACGTTGATGATCAAAGGTTCTGGACTAAAGGGTTTCTTGTTGAGTATATCTATTTTATCCATGTTAAATTTTAGAGATCAGTGTGAAGATTTGATCGAGTTATGAAGATTTGTGTTCTGTCAGTTATTTTGTTGCTTCAGTTGGTGTTCATAAATAAAAATGATGCGATTCCAGTAATTTCAGCTACTGCGGATGCTTCTCTAGTGATTCATGATGTTTGTGGATGTTTCTAGATTGTGCTCTATCTGTGTTGCATGTCCACATTGATCGTTGTGCTCGCAATCTGTGATTTTCTCTTGCGTGTTCATGTTTTTCATGTTCATGGCTGACAAGGTGTTTTTAGTGTGTTGTGGATCTTTGAGGAATAATTTTTAAAGGTGGTTCATGTTCGAAGTTGTTATTTTGGGTCTTCACTATGTCGTGGCCAACCTTGGTTGATCCACATTAATAATTATTATTGTTTTGGGCTGACAATTTGTATTCATTTTATTATTTTGTTGAAGCTGACTTGCAACGATGTAATTTATTGTTGTAGATATATATAAGCGACTGCTTATTTCATTTTTAGTATGGTGATTGTGTATGTGTGCACAAATAATGTTCTAAATCATTTGAAGGTAGAGTAGAGTGTGAAGAATTGTTCATGTGCTTAACCAGAATTGTAATCAGGCATTAGCAAATGCTATTTTCTTAGTTCAAATCCTTGCGGATGTAATCTAAATCTTTTTGTAAGATAGTGTGTCTTCCTTTGGGCAGTAAGCCTTATTGTAATTGAGAAATGAGCTCTAGGAAGTGTGCTTTAATGCATGTGCATTCCCCATTTCATTCTTTATACTTTTAACAGGGTATAATCTTGTGGACTGACCTCCACTGTGGGTTTTCCCCTAATAGGGTTTCCACGTAAAAAAATCTTGGTGTTATGTGTGTTTCTGATGTGATGATGATTATTGCTTTCATTGTTATTAATCGAATATGAAAATAAGGGTTAATAAGCTTAATAAGTTTTGAATTTATGTGACAAATGATTCACCTCCCCTCTCAGTTGTCTACCATTGTGTTGCCAACACAACCAACAATCAATGCAACAAACACTCAACATGGACCACAAAGAACAAACAATGCACCTAAGCGACAATTCACTCCCTTAGGGGAACCTATGGAAGATGTGTTGAAGAAGTTGATACAATCTAACCTTATCATACTCCCAGATTTCTCAAATTTTCAAGCACCACAAGTCAAACCTCCTAGCTATAGAGATGATCATTTTTATGAATTTCATCGATACAAAGGTAATAACACACAAAATTGTTTTAGACTCAAATATCTAATCCAAGATCTTATTGAATAAGGAGACATTGATGTTGATACAAATGTAGGAATGACAATCTGAAAATTTACACAAACCCTATGCCTAATCATACAAAAGAAAAAAATTCGGGAAAGGTATCAACCTCAAATAACGTAAACCATACCCATGATACCACGGTGGGACACATTCATGTTATTCATTCATCATCACATGAGGAATCAGACACATATCAAGATATTGTTTTAAAATAAAGTCCAAACCAATCAATGGTGTCTAGCAATATTTCATACTATAATGGCATCAAATATGTATCAAATTGTGATATCTATCCCACATATGACTCAATGATTAGGCATGTTGAAGAAGTCCCAAAGGGGGAAAAAATCCCTTAGTGCACCCATACCTACAAAGTATTGTGAAGAGTCTTTTACCAATGATGTATCATCCACCCAAGAGTCATTTCAAGATGATGCTCCTGAATATAATGAAAGTGGTCCTGAATCAAGTCAACATCAAGAGATTATATTCCCAAAGTATTAGCATAACTTAAGGAAAATTTTCAAATCTATTGAAAATTCCAAAGATATATCAAACACTACCTATGAGATATTTTCCTGTGAGGGGCATATAGATGTTCTTCATCTAGAACTAGAATCATGTACTCTTGGTATCAACACACAAGAGCAAGCAACAATTGAGATTCTTGATTCTTACAATGATTATGCATCATCGATATCTTTTGAATAAACACCAACATCTTTTGAAGTAGTATTAATAGATAATGATGTCATAGAATCAGAGCAAATAGTTCATATTCGTAAACAACATGAACCCATAGCAATATCATGTGTTCATAACAAGTCATATTTAGTGGCTATGGATCAAAAGATACATTATCAGGGCAAAGGATTAGGTATTGTTAATATCTTCACAACGCTGGGGGCAATCTTGTCTAGAATGCAAACATCAACATAAGGGACATGAAGGATCCTTATAATGTAAATACTATCAACACTACAACCGGCCATATCATTGTTAGGGTTAGAAGTAGATATCTAACAGTTAAATGCAAATTTGATCAAAAATAGAGAAATAAAACACACGTAAAATTATAGCAGAAACAAGACAACACAGAATTTAATGTGGTTCACCCAATCTGGGCTACATCCACAAAACTGCAGCCATCCAATGATTTTATTATCCAGTACAAAACTTATTACAATCTCGTGAATAATCACCTTTTTCTACATACTGTAACCCCCATCCCAACCCCTTATAACAAGCCTTTTAAAAGCTTCCAGAAATTAGGGTTTCACAAAGCCATTTTTTTTCTTTTTTAGTGATTTTTCCTTTTTCACTGACAATGCAAAAAAAATGGAAAAAAATGACTTGTCGGGGTGTACAGTATAGCATGATCAGTCGCCACATACCAACAATCATGAATCATCATCCACCCATCATCTCATACACAAATTGGGACCAACGTAAAAAGAAAGATTCCTATCAAAGCAAGGAGAAGATCATCAAAGAAAATGAAGCAGTAAAGCAAAAAGGATAAAGTAAATACAAATGGATACCAAAGAATATAAAAGAAAATCATCCCAATCATACTTCATCAGTCAAAAAAACTATGGGGAAAAGTCCAAAAGGGAAATCTATCCATTGAAAGCATCCTCAAATACAAAAGTAGGCTTCTCAAGAAAGGAACGTAGTATATCCAGTGGTTGATCCTAATTCCATGAAAAGCTTCATTTCCACCCATCATTGCTCATATTCCAAAGTTTGGAGAGTCACAGGTTCTAAACTATCGACCAATCCATCTCATATTCCTTGATTCATGACATAGTACAATCCATTCATGATATCCAATTCTTGCATTGACCGTGTGTTGGCAACTACCCTTCATAATAAGGATTTTAAAGGTACTTTATCACAATGTGCACACATAAACAAGGTTAATTCTAGTGCCAATAAGGTAGATCAGAGTTCTTCAAACTTGCATCCAAGTGCTTGTGTCTTAGAAAAACAACTTCTTCAAGTAGGATATCGTTGGCACGTTATGAAAGTGGCTTCTACATAAGTACCACCAGGTGGTTCAACATGAGGTTAAAAAAACCAAAAACAAAATTCAAAAAATCAAGAAAATAGTAAAAATAAAAATTGTCCTCGAGTGAAAACCACTATGGTGGAACTTTGGGCAAGTACTATGATGAAAACCTGGAAAACAAGCATCATGAGTAGAATCAAGTGTCTATATGATCAAATAGAAGCATCTCATCCTTTTCATGATAAATCCAATGTTCCCTCCATCCATCTAATCCAAATTTATCTAGATATTCTCGTTAATCTTGATCTTGAAAAAGAATTCGACGTATACTTCAACTCTACTCATGGAATTTTTTTGATAGGCTCCTTACCATTTTATCTCATGACATCCCATAGCCCATATCTAGCATGATAAAACTCTATTGAAATCTTCGCATATACATTACCTATCCTGGTTTGTTCATTAAACTATGAAGCATTGTTAGACACTAGGGGGTAGGTTATTGCACTCTTGTTTTCGAATAACTCTTAATCGATGTATTATATCTCACAACATGACATCGACATTGTGATCTAGGCATCATTTATCTCAAAGTCATCGAAAATCCCAAAAACATTCATAAAACCTCATCAAAAATCCAAAAATGCTTGCAAAATTCAAAAACATTCAAAAAAATGTAAAGTCAAAATCCAAAACATCCAAAACACATCAAAATCCCTAAAAAGGTCAAAACATCAAAAATCAAAATAAAAAATAGTACCTTATCGAACTACAGGTCTTCGACCTTGAACGTAGGCAAGGCCATCATTGATGCGCCACTGGGACATGTTGATGTGCCAAATTGACCCACAACATGTAGCTAAGATAAAAGTGAAAGTATCTCACCTCTCCTGAAAAAGACAATCAATAACCAAACTAATCATCTCCCAAGGTCTTTGATGTTGGTTCACAACGTTGCTGTTTCGCAAAGTGGTCAATATGGCTGTAATGTTCAAGGGGCTTGTTGGTGTTGAGCTTCTGGGTTGTTACAAGATCAAACATCTATCTAAACCTACTTTAACCAGGGGTTTAAAGAAATAGATCAAGGTTTTCAAACTAAAAAGAATGTTGATTCATTCAACTAATCAGACTTGTTGCCTTCCAAGGAATTCCTAAACTAGAATTGCAGAATAAAATTAACTTGTAATTGATACAAATTTTCATTCATTCATAGTGCAAACTGTGACAGTAGATTGCAAATCATCATTCAAACAAAACATGAGATAAAATTTCATTCCTTGAAAGATTTTCAAATAAAAATGATTAACACAAAATGAATACCATTCTAGAGCATAATATAAAGAAGGTTTAAATCTGGCTGCTCCTACTTTTAATGCAATAGATAAGCAACATTTACAAATCTGGCAAGATCACCAGTGTACAGAAAACCCATGTATTCAAATTATCTCCATCTATTCTAACCAAATTTGGAAGATACATCACTTCCTCTTTCTGTTGAACTAAAAACGTCTAACTTCTTGCAAAAGCCTAGCTTGCTTTTTTTTTGAAATTCTATCCTCTATCTTTCGAATCTTCCAGCTTGCTAACTCTTTTTAACCCTAACTTGTCTAACAATAATAACCACCCTTTTTTTAAGAGAAGCGAAACACCATATATACAAAATGCATCAAAATACGTTGGCCCAGTTTTAGGGTTTACAAAATAAGTTGGTTACAAAACATGTCAGCCCTAGAAGGAGTTTGAAACAAAGTCAACACACATTAAATGCAAGGGCATCAACCAGATGAGCCAAGATCTGCCACATAAATTGAACCAAAATGCACGAAGAAGAGGCAAAACGAAACGATGAGGAAGCACGACCTTCGATGCAACTTTGCATTAATTGCTTCCCCCACATTGCCCATGCCTTGCTCTATTTGAGCCCTCGTCATCAAGAAAGTCCTCCGCAAGCTGTCCGTAAGTGGCATAGTCGAAACCCTAGTTCACCATTCGATGGCATCAATGTTATTCTTTAGATCTATCCCATTATATTGTCCTAGTCTCCCTTAGCCATTCCAATTGTTGCCTTGTAGACTCAGCCTGCATTCATCAAACACCAATGTGAGAATTTGATTGTTGACAACATTTCATCAAAGTGTTAGATCAAAATCATTATAAAAAAAAAACATTAAATTAGCCATTCCCTAAAAAATGAACATAAGCAGCATAAAACAGTGAAATTTACCAAATTAAAGCATGGAAACACAATAATTCATCATTAGATTCATCAGCTTTACCAAATTTTCTCACTTCACAATGCCTCCCATAAAATCCAAAAAAATCCGACTGGACCAGATTTTTGTGAAAATGAAACACATCATGAATTTTGGGAAAACGAAGGGGAAAAGGAGAAATCGGGAAAATCCGACCGGACCGAAATTCCGTGAAGAGCTCAAAACTCTAAATTTCAAAAAACTGGAGGGAACCGGGCAAATGAAGGAATTCGGGAAAATCCGACCAAGTAGGAAAATCTCGAACCTGGTAGAAAACTTGAACATCGGCCACAACTTTACTCAAATCGACCGAAGGTCACAAATTTGAGGACCCTAGGCACGAAAATCACTTAACGTGAGCCTCCTACAAATCTTCTTTGAATCGACGGCCAAACGAAAATTCAGAAAAATCCAGCCTAGGTAGAATTCTGCGAAGGCCAAAAATTCTTGAATCATAGTGTAAAACAGGCTAGGCCAGATTTTGAACACAATCCGGGAAAATATGGACGAGGCAGAAAATCTTGACTCAGCTTGAAAACCCGAACGGTCAGTGAGAAACCAAAGTTCGAGAAAATCCAAACGGACAGGAAAATCCCGAACTAGGGTAAAAATCCGAACTTCACCCAAAACACTAGATTTTCAATATTCAACTTGGGAAAAACACTTGGGCAAGCAAGATAAACATCTGAAGCACATGCCAAGGTAAAGAAAAACCTCAAAATCAAAGGGGGGGAAAAACACAAAGAGCGAAAGCAAAAGAGGGGGTCCCATTTTAATCAAATTTAAAATGGGGTGGTTATGCAAGGTATAACAATTGGCAACTTGGCTGGGAAAATGGTTTAACCATTTTTCAGGAAACTGAGGGATTTAGTTACCCAGAACTCCTAGTTTACGGACATCACAATTCCAGTTATGTTGGTCTTAGTAAACAAGGTTGAGCTAGAATCTCAAATGTAAATCAACACTGGCCACCCCTGAATCTATGTGTGTGCTTGATGGTGAATCACCGTTTTACAAAGTTTTCCTCATCTTTTGAACAATTGTGTGCAATATTTGAACTACATGAGTTGATTCCCTTTAGCTGTTGTGCAATGATATCTTGGGCATTGCTTCGCTGCCAGTCAAGTGTCCATAGCTTCGACGGAGATACCTCTAGTTTTTTCATAGCATTGCTCTATTGCTAGTCAGGCGTCCATAGCCCCGATAGAGATACTGGAATCACCCATTCAGTATTGAGTTTTCTTTTCTTAGATAGTTCTCTTTTCTCATTTTTTTTTTTATTCAATTCCTTCTCAATATGTCAGATGTCCAACATTTGTATTGGGTTGAAAACTACCATGGACCTCATAACAACATCTGGGGAATTGGATTTTTCACTCAAATCTTGCAACACCATCATCCTCAAACAAATATACCATTACAAAAGGAAATGTTTTTGATGATTTGTGACAGATTCACTCGTAGTTAGTGAAGATTGCTTACTTTATACCTTGTTCTCAATGAATTTCCACAACTCTTATTGACAATGGACATAAAATAATGAATTCAGAACAAAATCATCCAATCAAAAAACTTGAAAATATTTAAACTAACTTCTCTCCTAGTAACCAAAGTATACTTCAGATAACAACCCCCTTTACTTAACTGGATAAAATGAAGGGTCCCACAAAAAGAAACAAAGGAACAAAAAGCAAGGAAAAGACAAAATGAACGAAACAACAAATTATTTACATATATGTAACTAAACAAAATACCAGACCCTTTTACGATCCAAAATAATGTTTGAGAAACTGCCCATTGATAGGAAATGGAACAAGTTCTCCTGTTAAACTACTCAATCGGAAAGTATTTTCTCCTAGGATTTCAATAATTTGATAGGGACCCAACCAGAGTTTATCAAACTTCTGTTGGTCACCCTTCTTTTCGTTGGCTTTATCCCATAGTAAGACAAGGTCTGATATCCTAAAAGCCTTGACTTTGGCTCTTTTGTCAAACCAACATTTGAAAATAGCATGGTGTCTAAAGAATTGATGCAAAGCAGTATCTCTCTGCTCTTCTAATTTTAGCAAACTAGCTAACCTTACTTCAATCTTATCATCACTAGAGTAAAATTCCTACATAAATTTTAGGACAGGTATTTGCAAGTGAATAGGGAACACAGGTTCTTGGCCATGCACTAACTTAAACGGTGAATTTTTCAACGCAACCTTGATCCTAGTCCTATTTTCCCATAACAAAAATCTTAACTGGGTGTTCCAGTCTCTAGGATTGTTCTCTAACATTTTTTTGATTACCCCTAGGAGATTCTTATTAGTTGATTCTGCAACTCCATTTCCTTGCGGATAATAATTTTAAGAATACTTTAAAACAATCTTATGATCATAAGCCCATGAAATGAACTCGGTAGAAGAAAAGGTAGGGCCATTGTCACATACCAGTGCAAAGGGTACTCCAAACTTGGTTGTGATGCATTCAGTGAGGAACTTGATTACTACCTCCATTGTGCTATTCTTGCAAGGTATAGCTTCCGTCCATCTCATGTAGTAATCTGTGGTAGTCAAAATAGATTTATGTCCTGCAAAATAATTTGGGTTAATTACCCCAATAAAATCAAGTGCCCATTGGGTAAATGGTCTTACCTCATAAACAGGCTACAATGGCATGGTTGGATGACGCTCTCTTGATGCAGAAGTTTGACATATATGATATGTCCTTACATGTTGGTGGGCATCCTTAAACACACATGGCCAATAATAATCAGATCTGAGGATATAATGTGCCAAAGAATCTACAGAACCATGACCCATGCCATGTTTCCCATGAAATTCAACAATTGCGTGCTTAGCTTCTTGTTGATCAAGGCATCGTAGATAAACCCCCTCAAAATTCTTTTTGTATAACAATCCTCCTTTGAGCATATAATGGGAGTTTTTCATTCTCAGTGCTCTCCTCTGAGTTGTATTCATTCCCTCTGGGCACTGATTATTGAGCATGAAATAAATAATATCGGCATACCAAGGGTCATTAGAAAAGGACTGTGTTGTGTACTGCTGATAAGTAATGTTCTTACTAGCATCTGCTATTGCTTTAGACAGGCCTTGACCTTAGACAAGTTTCATAGGGTGAATCTCCAGATCAAACTCCTGCAAAGTAGCCATCCTATTCCCCCTTCGATCCCCCAACTCGCTCTGCATAAGTAGAGACTTCACAACAGCATCAGGGACCACAACAATGATCTGACTTCGAAGGATATAATGCCTGAACTTCTTGACAACTCTAACCAAGGAAAAAGCTTTTTTCTCAAGAGGTGGGTACTTGACTTCAAAATTCTTAAACATAGAGCTCATGAAGGCAATTGGCCTTTCATCCCCCTCCTTTCTTTGTTGCGTCAGGACAACTGCACATGAGTGTTCAGAAGAAAAATAATAAATATAAAATGGCTTCAAGTAGTCAGGATTGGTGAGGACTGGTGCCTCTGAAATGGATTGCTTAACCTGAGAAAAAGTAGCCTTTGCCGCATTACTTCATTCTATTCTAGCATCTTTCTTCATCATTTTGTTCAAAGGTTTAACAATTTCTGCAAAACCTGTGATAAACTTCCTCACAAAGTTGATCTTTCCAAAGAAAGATCTCATCTCCTTCTTACTTCCTGGCATGGTTAACTTTAGAATAGACTCAACTCGGTCTGGATCTATTGATATCCCTTTTTTTGAGATTATGTGTCCCAGAAGTTTCCCTTTAGAAACCCCGAACACACACTTTTTAGGATTCAGAGAAACACCATATTGGATACATCTTTCAAGAAATTTAGCCAAGTCTGCAGCATGGTTTAGTCTATCTTTAGAGAATACTGTCAGGTCATCCATATAAATGATGATGCACTTACCAATCAAATCTTTGAACACTACATCCATTGCACGTTGAAAGGTGGCTCCAACGTTTATCAAACCAAATGGCATCCTCCTGTAAGCAAATGTTCCCCACTTGGTAGTAAAGGACATCTTCATTTTGTCTTCATAATTAACGATCACTTGATTGTACCTAGAATAACCATCCAGGAACGTCATCATTTGAGACCCATCGGCAGTTTGCAAGACTTTGTCCAGAGAAGGGAGTGGGTAGTTGTCTTTTTTCGAAGCTCTATTCAGATTCTTGAAATCCACACATAGCCTGATCTCCCCATTCTTTTTACGAACTGGGACCAAGTTAGCCACCCATGTTGAATGTCGTATAGGGAAGATTATTCTCGTAGAAAGAAATTTTTGAACTTCCTTAAAGATCAGTGGTTCAATCAGGGCATTGACAGAACGCTAATTTTGCTGAAATGGTCTAGCTTCAGGCTTCAAAGGAATAGTATGAGTTATTACAAAGGTATCAAATGTTTTTAGATCTTCATATCCCCAAGCTATTGCAGCAATGTATTTCTTCAGTGACCTCAATATATCTTCTCTAATTGCTTCAGGGCAGTCTTTCCTTATGTAAACATTCCTTTTAGAGTCAGAGTCAGCTAAGTTAAAAATTTCATACTCACCTCCTTTATCCTCGGTTGATACCTTTTCCCGAGCTCTTGGATTTGAATAAAAAATTCTTTCTAAGGCCACCATTCCCTTGGGAATGCTATTACCTTTTAAATTGAAGAGACCTTCCGTATCATAGTCTTCGAGGTTCTAGTCTCCCTGGTCCCTGTCAGACTCATCAATGATTTGTCCTTTGAAAACATTTGAGCTTGCTAGTAAAGCAAGGATATGTTGATCATCGTCGAAGACTTGAAAGTTCCTGACATTATCGGGAACAGCCGGAGTGGATATCAATTCTACTAAGAATCTCTTAAGCTTGGAGCCTTGCATGGGTTCTAGGGTACTTGTGGCAACAACTAATGAATTAGCTATTTGACTCTCCTCTCTAGGAATTAAACTAATCCCAAAAGCATCAAAGTCTTCAATCGGGTTCCATACTTGATTTCTATAAGCTACCAACCTTTTATTGTGACATGTGTACTAGTTGCGTACTTGCTTGATAATCACTTCCGAATCTCCTTTAACCATCAAGGCAGTAACTTTCTTCTGATGTGCCAACATCAGTCCCCAAGCCAATGCTTCATATTCTACTATGTTGTTAGTGCATCGAAATTGCAACCTGTAAGAAGCAAATAATTTTTTCCCTTTCAGGTTGGTTAATTCAATTCCAACACCACACCTTGTTTTAGATTTGGATCTATCAAACATGAGGGTCCATAGTTGATCATGAGCTGGGGTTGATCCCTTTGAGGTTGTTGTGGGTGTTTGGATAAGATGAACCATAGGTGGGGCCACTTGATATTTTGCATTAAATATTGGGGATAGGTTTTCAATAGGTTCATCAGGTGTAATATCCAATTCCCGCTTAGATATATCATGTAATCCTAGGATATCTTTCTGACCGTTATCTGCATCTTTGATTAACCCCTTGGGTTTTGGTATACTTGTGAGTGCAGGGATATCAAACAAACCCTGGGGTTGTTCCACATAACTATGTTGATCCAGTATCATGATCGGGGTAAGTTCTGTTTGAGGAGGGACTTCCTCTGAAGGTATATTATCCCTGGTTAACATTATTGCATCTTTGGCTTCGAATGAGAAGTGATCTAAAATGATCTCAAGGTGACTTGGGCTAGTTTCTTCAGTTTGGAAAACATGATTTAGAACACTGATGTAGGGTTGGCAAGTCAATTTTGAATGATTTTGGTAGTGTACTCTACACCAATTTGGGAGTAGAAGACTCCACAAATTGGCTGATCTTGTTGCAACTTCTTGATCAATACCTACTGGTTTACACTAGTCATGGGATCAAGGAATTCTTGTATTGAAAAATCATTAGAATCAAGAACCAAAAGAGTCAAAATTTCTTCTCTTTTATAAACCCCTATCTCGGTTTCAAAATAAGCTACCTCATTGGGACAGTCATACTCAGTAATGATATGTTTGAGGTGAGGTTCACTATCAATCCTAATCTGCATAGGAATTCCCCCCCATGGCAGCCACATATGTGAAAAGTCAAGGGAGAGATATCCCCCTATACTCTTCATTAGATCTCTGCTCAAAAGCATACCGTAAGTCTTAGGAATGTCTGCTACCTGAATATTCATATTGGTTTGAATCCTCGGGTCAGACCCTACTTGCACATGTATATTTTTCAATTCTCCAACTACATTAACCTCTATTTTATCAAGTTGGATGACCTTCTTGTTTGTTTGGACAGGATTCAATCCCAATTTCTTGCATACAGAAAATGGCATAACATTGCCAGAAGCTCCTGGATCTAGCATACAATTGTGCAGATTCTTCCCACAGATTCTCAAACTTAAAAGAAATGGTGGGGTACCTACCTTGCTTCTGAACAAAGTTGCGTTCATGTCTACAATGGGTGCCACCTTGGTTTTCCCTTTTGATTTGTCAGCTTCTTCTAAAGCTTTCAACACTATCTCTCGTTGGGAGGGGCACCATTTTAGGATGTCAAAGTATGATAAAGAGGTATTCTGTTTCTTCATCTCAGAAACAATATCAAATTTTGTGTTATAACTTGCATTATATTTTAAAACACCAAATGAATTACCTTTGCTAGGGAAGTCAGACGAACCCTTCGGTAGAGGAGGGTTGTTATCAGCACCCTAATTTGGAGGCACCATGTGGTTAGGGGGTGTTGATGTAGTGAAAAAACCCTTATTCTGGTTTCTTAGGAAGTGTCCTCCCTTTGTCTGAAAGGCTTGGGCATCATACACATCTTCCTCTGGTTCATTCTCACTCTACATTGGGAATGAAGGCTCTTCTTCAAAGAGGTCATAAGCCATTGCTGTATCCACTGAGCCACCTCCTTTATTTGAATTCCCTTGGAACGTTTGGGCATCTTCACAACCTTCTCCATTTCAGGACAGTTCACCTCAGAATGAGTTGCAGTATCATATAGCCTACACCAGTTAGTCATAAAATTGAGGTTAGCCACATTTGCAGTATGTGGCCTGTCCTCATTAGCTTGATAATTGTGAGAAAATCCACCGTTATTTGGCCCTGTGTTCCATTGTCTATTGTTATTAGGCCTATGGTTATATCCTCTATTCTAATTTTGATAGCCTTGGTTAGGGAAGTTTTGGCCTTGATAATTCCTCTGGCTGCGATTGTTGTTGTTCTAATAATTATCCTGATTATTATTATTCTGATTAGGGTTATTACCTTGATTAGCATAATTACCTTGGTTCTGAGAGGGGTTCAATTTAAGCTGAGCCATGTCAGTTGTGACTTGAGATAGAGTTTTCTTTAGGGTCTCCACCTCGTTTGTGAGTTGAACTATCTTTTCACTCTCAACATTCTTAGCAACAGGTGGATGACCGACATGATTTGGTATTCCAGCTTGATTATGATGACTATGTGGACTGTGATGAGCCTGTGATTGTTGAGAGAAGTCGGGAGCTCCATTGGCAAAGAATGGAACAAGAGATTGAGTTTGCAATTCAGACATAGGTCCATAATGGGAAGGAGACATCCCTGGGACATTATTGAATAAATAAGTTGGATTAAGCATCTGATACCCCATAGAAGGAAAACCTCCTCCCAAGTTCCCTTGTTGAGAGCTAGTTTGCTATTGCAATTTGATGGCTAGATGATAAACTTTAGATAGAGAATCAATATATGCCGGATGATAAGTCCTTTATAGGAACAAGCCAGGCAAAGGGTCTATAACTCTAAAATATGCCTGAATGACACTATTCTCAGCAACTAGATAGGGATATTGCAATCTCCTATACATTCTTTGAAACCTTGTATTAAACAGGGGCAATGATTCACATGGCTCCTTCCTAATGGTAGCAAACTGATGGAACAAAATGGCTTGATCCACATAAACTCTAAATTGATTGATGAAAGCATTCTCCAGGTTTGTCCAGCTCAGAATAGAACCTTGTGGAAGATTTAGGTACCAATTGTATGCCATATCCCCTAAGGAATAAGGGAACAACCTACAAACCACATCATGGTAAGATATATGGGCTTTGGTACAAGCGTCCTTAAAAGCTTGTATGTGCTCTTCAACACTCCTTGATTCACCATGAATATATTTGGGACAAAATATCTTAGGATTCTTAGGCATATCATAAAAGCCTCCAGGAATAGTCCCTAATGGAGAGGGATTGTTCACAAAAAATGCCATTGGTGGTGGTGGAGGAGGTTGAGCCAGCTGTTGGATGGGCTGAACTAGTTGTAATGGCAATTGAGGTGGATTTGGTAGTGGATTCATGGGTATCCACTAGGGTATTGGTGAAAAGCCTAGTGGAGTGCGCGGAGCTGACAAGGGTGGTAGAATGGTCACCCTGTGAATCTTGTGTCTCGTTGGGGTCTCGAGTTCTACCAAAGGTGGTGGGTTTTTAGTTGATCGAAGAACTCTATGGGACCTCTCTGGTGAGAAAAACCCAATGTTATCCAGTTTTCTCTTCTGGCCCTCCTTCTAGTGCCAGAACTGTTGATGTGCCAAATTGACTCACAACATGCAGGTAAGATAAAAGTGAAAGTATCTCACCTCTTATGAAAAAGACAATCAGTAATCAAACTAATCACCTCCCAAGGTCTTTGATGTTCGTTCACAACGTTGATGTTTCATAAAGTGGTCAATATGGCTGTAATGTTCAAGGGGCTTGTTGGTGTTGAGCTTCTGGGTTGTTACAAGATCAAACATCTATCTAAACCTACTTTAACCAGGGGTTTTAAAGAAATAGAAAAAAAATAGATCAAGGTTTTCAAACTGAAAAGAATGTTGATTCATTCAACTAATCAGACTTGTTGCCTTCCAAGGAATTCCTAAACTAGAATTGCAGAATAAAATTTAACTTGTAATTGATACAAAGTTTCATTCATTCATAGTGCAAACTTTAACAGTAGATTGAAAATCATCATTCAAACAAAACATGAGATAAAATTTCATTCCTTGAAAGCTTTTCAAATCAAAATGATTAACACAAAATGAATACCATTCTAGAGCATAATATAAAGAAGGTTTAAATCTGGCTGATCCTACTTTTAATGCAACAGATAAGCAACATTTACAAATCTGGCAAGATCACCAATGTACATAAAACCCATGTCTTCAAATTATCTCCATCTATGCTAAGAAAATTTGGAAGATACATCACTTCCTCTTTCTGTTGAACTAAAAACGTCTAACTTCCTGCAAAAGCTTAGCTTACTTTTTTTTTGAAATCCTATCCTCTATCTTTCAAATCTTCCAGCTTGCTAAATCTTCTTAACCCTAACTTGTCTAACAATAATAACCACCCTTTTTTAAAAAGAGGAGAAATGCCATATATACAAAGCACATCAAAATGCGTCGGCCCAGTTTTAGGGTTTACAAAATAAGTCGGTTACAGAACACGTCGGCCCTAGAAGGAGTTTGAAACAAAGTCAACACACATTAAATGCAAGGGCACCGACCAAATGAGCCAAGATCTGCCACATAACTTGAACCAAAATGTGCAAAGAAGAGGTAAAGCAAAATGATGAGGAAGCACGACCTTCGATGCAACTTTGCATTAATTGCTTCCCCCACGTTGCCCATGCCTTGCTCTATTTGAGCCCTCGTCATCAAGAAAGTCCTTTGCAAGCTATCCGCAAGTGGCATAGGTGAAACCCTAGTTTGCCATTCGATGGCATCAATGTTATTCTTCAGATCTGTCCCATTGTATTGTCCCAGTCTCCCTTAGCCATTCTAGCCGCTGCCTTACAGACTCAGCTTGCATTCATCAAACACCAATGTGAGAATCTGATTGTTGACAACATTTCATCAAAGTGTTAGCTCAAAATCATGATAAAAAACATTAAATTAGCCATTCCCTCAAAAATGAACATAAGCAGCATACAAAAGTGAAATTTACCAAATTAAAGCATGGAAATGCAATAATTCATCATTAGATTCATCATCTTTACCAAATTTCCTCGCTTCACAGTGCCTCCTAGAAAATCTAGAAAAATCTGGTCGGACTGGATTTCCGCAAAAATGACAACAGAACACGAATTTTGGGAAAACGAAGGGGAAAAGGAGAAATCGGGAAAATTCGACCAGACCGAAATTCCACGAAGAGCTCAAAACTCCAAACTTCAAAAAAATGGAGGGAACAAGGCAAATAAATGAATCTAGGAAAAGCCGACCAGGTAGGAAAAGCCTGAACCTGGCAGAAAACTCGAACACCAGCCACGACTTTACTCAAATCGACCGAAGGTCACAAATTTAAGGACCCTGGGCACATAAATCACTTAACGTGAGCCTCCTACAGATCTCTTTGAATCCTAGGCTTAGTCGAAAGAAAAACAAGATGAGATGGTGATGCCCTAGGCATGAAACTCTAGATTTTAACTATGAACGCACAAGGTAAGCCATGAAATGCCCAAACACATAGGAATTCAAACTCCAAGCAGCAATACCATAACATTTTAAAGCATAACAAGATGAACATATCAACTCAGGAGAATGCAAATGATGACGCAAAATGGCAGAAAACTCAAAAAACAACCAAGTTTGGAAACCCGACGGCCAGACAAAAATTCAGAAAAATCTGGCCCAAGTGGAATTCTACGAAGGCCAAATATTCCTGAATTGCAGTGTAAAACAGGTCGGGCCAGATTTTGAACACAATCTGGGAAAATCCGGACAGGGCAAAAAATCCCGACCCAGCTCGAAAACCCGAACGGTCAGCGAGAAACCGGAGTTCGATAGAAGTTCAAGAAAATCCAAACGGACAGGAAAATCCTTAATAGGGTAAAAGCCCGAACTTTGCCCAAAACACTAGATTTTCAATATTCAACTTGGGAAAAACACTTGGGCAAGCAAGATAAACATCTAAAGCACAGGCCAAGGTAAAGCAAAACCTCAAAATTGAAGGGGGGGTAAAACACAAAGAGCGAAAGCAAAAGAGGGCGTCCCATTTTAATCAAATTTAAAATGGGGTGGTTATGCAAGGTATAACAGGACATTGTAGGCCAGTCCTTTAGGAGTCTATCATAATAAATTGACAATCCATGAAGTGTTCATATCTCATCAATAAACATGTCAAAATCAGTCAAACTACGTGGTCTCTGCATGTATAATGTAGGCAAGGCTCATCTTTGATAAGCCCCCAAGGCCCTAGGTCATACCCCTTTAGGTCTTGGTCAAAACTCAGAAAACCCCAAAACATTTAAAAACTTAGAAAAACACAAAAACATTCAAAAACTTAGAAAACCTAAAAATAATTTAAAAACTTAGAAAACCTAAAAAACATTTGGAAAAAATTGAAAAAAATCCTAAAAAGCCTCAAATACTGAAAAACCAAAACATTCACATATACCCAAAAAGACCAAAAACAACCTCAAAACATTACAAAATACCAAAAACATTGAAATATTCCAAAAACCCCAAAACCGCCCATCCCATTTCACTTTTACTCGCATTAAACTTCCATCCATAATAAATCAATCATCACCCTCAACCTTTGGAGAAACAAACCAGAAACAAGTACAACAATTAGCAAAAGTAGAACCTTTAAATGCAAAAATCAAACTCTTGATCATTGCCAAACATGTCAATCAAACTTTATATCAACAGCCTTTCAAACAACCTATCAATTTTCCACCATCCACTAACATGTCCTAAGATGCATCCTTCCTACAATGGGCATTATCTTTGGAAATCACTTTGGATATTTATCCTCTAAACAACACCCTTTGGTAAAAGATATAAATAACATTGACTGTTTATTTTTGAACTTTTCTTGTGACTTATCTTATTGAACCACTCCAAGGACCTCTCGATAATGTCTACACAATTTAGAGACAAAGAAATGAGGCATCAATAATTATCTTTCATTTGTTATGCTTGTGGGATGTTCTTGTAAAATAGTCTTGGTGAATACTTGCTTTGTTGTGTGTAGGGAGGTCATTTTGAGTATATTGTTGACTATTGTGTATGCTTTGGTCTAAAATATTCTAAACTTCTAAACTACATTCCAACGAGGTTTCCGTATGTCAAGGTGTGAACAAGGATCATCGTATTTATTTGTAGAGTCAAATTCCATCGCACTAGATACAATGCCATCCTAGTTATCAATACCCTGATGCATCGGTCTATGTGTTATATCAAAAATAAGGAATGATAGAGAGTCCCAATCCCAAAAATGAGCAAATCATCAATCTGATCACCATAATCTAATAAAGTATCGAATCGTAGGCTTGTTGTAATTCTGAATCAATCTCAAAATCAATGGTTAATCCATCTCATTCTTCTATCTCATTCTCATTCTTCTTATTCTTGTATCTTTACTAACAATTCTATCCAAGTATCAAATCTGTGTGATATATATCAGAATATACATGAGGCTACCCATGGTTGATGAATGTCTATACATCATCAAATATATCTAGATCAGGTATTTGGGCTTTCTAGTCCTCTTTTGAGCTAAACTAATGTTGCACCCTTGTCGCGACATTGTCCCAAAATTGAAAATTTCTGCCCAATCTCTCAAGGGGTCAGGGTACCAGTTTAATTCCTTCTGTTGGGGAAATAGTGAGGCATCTAAAAAATTAGGAGGGCAACAGTGAGGCATCTAAAAAATCAAGAATTTTTAATTTTTGATATGAGCAACAACATTAATTCGCAAAGTGTTAGTCTTTGAACCAATGTAATAGGTACCTCACTTCAAAGAAGGGCAAAATGTAGACACTTAAAAATGTCCTAAATGATACTACACACTTGAATATGATATACTAACATCGTTTCATCCTGAAATCCATCTTCTTTTCGCTTGTTTGATTAAACAAGCCTAATTATTTAATTAAATGCATCATTTTCATCTATTAATCTAATTGATTTAAATTAGGTTAATTCACCCCCTTTCACCTTCATCTCTTATCCTGTTTAAATTAAATAAATAAAATTATTTAATTTAAACCCTAATTCCTCTTATTTAATTAAATAATCCTAAACTATTTAATTAAATATCATATTGCATCCCCTTTCATTAAATAAATCAATAATTTAATGAATATCCTTACATTCCTCATCTCGCACAATAAAAATTTAGTTTTAATTACTAAATTGCTAATTTCCCCTCCCATCCACTTGCATATAGGGAATATTCTCCTATTTGGCTCCAAAAAGGGAATGATTTCTTTCAAACAAACTTTCAAAGTTGTTACAAAGTGTGTTTGTTTGAATCATTCTCATCCCTTGATCTTTCCTTGATCCATGTGATCTTTGATTCTCATCCATTGATGAGAATCCTTGATCCATGTTTCCCCCTTCATTCAATATTGACCATTGATAGATCAAATCGATTTGAGCCCTTGATTCTTCATTTTCTCTCCTATAAATATTCCACCATTTGGAGAGAAATGGATCCATCTTTTTATAGAAAAGTTATGTTGTTGAAATTCATTCTCACTTGCATCCATATTTAGCATTTACTAGTATTTTAGAGTAATCTTCATCCATATTAGCTTAAGCATCCATTAATGGCTTCCATTTTAGTTTAGCTTGCATCCATTTTTTAGCATAGTTTGCATCCATGACTTGCATCTTTGAGGTTTGTTTACATTTAGCAGAGATTGCATCCATTTTATCAAGCATTTTAGCATTTAGAACTCATCTTCATCATGTTAAACTAGTTTTATACCATGTTTCATTCATACATCATCAATTTCATCGGTTTTCATCAATAAAATCGATTGAAACAACTCATATTATCCAAGGGATTGGGAAAGAGTTTCCATTCCACATCAATGAGACACCACTCCCCCAATGGGATAAGATTCGAGGTCTTAAAATAGATTTCCATTATGTTTTCATGTTTTTCATGTTAGTTTAATGGGTTCTTAGTCTTCGAAATTTCAAATATCTCATTGTGATCATTTCTTAGGGGATTAAATATCATTTAAATTCATTAGGATCTTGCATATTTAGTTTACAATAAGACTTTGTTCACAGTTATCAAGCTGAAAAGTAGGCCAACCACCATTGCACGCCCAAGAAATTTCCTTGCTTGACTTGGTCTCTTCAAGCTCCTCAAAATGTGCTCTAGCTGATGATGAGGCTCCTTGGTCAGGGGCTTGAACTGCCCCTAGATGCTCTCAAACTTCCCTTGAAGCACTCCACCCTATTGTCCTTGTCATCCTCTTTGCCTTTACTACTCAAAACTCCCTCCTAGATGCTTGCAACTAACTCTCAATTAGCCAATAAATCTTTTAAGTATTTCTACCTCCATTCTTTAAGCTTCTAAACATGTGTAGAGAGTTTGAAATGGTAAAAAAATTGAATGGGAATAAAGATTATGGAGGATAAGAAATCAACACATGTTTTATGTTTTCCTTTATAATTTCATCAAATATTCCCTTTTTTCCATCATAGTTTTCATAGAACACAACACTTGCCACCTCAAAATATTGTCATCGGTTTGGTATCTTTGTCTTATCAAATTCGCCTCTGTATTATTCAAACCACTACTCTACCTTGAAAATTTTCCTTTGTCATGATATGTTACCCTTTATATCGTTCTTTATTCATCCTATGTGATTGTCCTACCACAATCAATACCATTCATCACAAAAATTATTTGTTTGATTACATTACACTGCTTTATCATGGGCTATCACTCTATACTCATGTGTCTTCTAGGCACCAAAACCATTGCTTCATTGTATAGTATCATTACAAATTTGACACTTTTATAGACTAACCTTGATCCTTTTAAAATTGACATTGTGACAACTCATTTCATGGCATTATTTTTTATGAAGTTCTTACACTATTCTTATACCACATTCCCCACATTTCTATATGACTGAGCATAAGCCTATAGGTTGTCATCAATTCCATTTACAATTTGCATAACATGGTTCAATCTCAAAAATCCTTATGAAGTTTCTTCATGCACTATCATGCCATTCACCTCCAATGTCTCTCCCCTAACTTCTTTATGATTACTATTGTTTTGACTTACTCTTGAATCTTACTCAAGACTGTGGATAAAGGTATTGCCACTTCTATTTTCTCTATGTTTCCCTTATCTATGCAACGTGACCATATGATTGGGCATCCAATACATAGTTTGTTTCATCTAGAAGAAAGATAACTAGATTTTATCACTTCCTTTGATATGGCTATTTGCTACTCTACGATACTTTATGACCACAACCCACTCTTTGCTTTCTCTTATCACCTCTCTTCATTGGAATATCCTTCTATGACTTGCATGACTATCACAAGGAGTTGCATTATTGACTGTGATCTCCTTAATTGATTGTCCTACCTTCATGACCTGCTCTGATTTTGGGTCAATGAATTTTGACACCCCATGCATATCTCAAAGATTTGTCAAATATCATATGATTCTCCTCTATAGACTATCATCATATTGACAAAAACAAAATTCTCTTTGTTACCTTAGCCATAAGCTTGACTATCATTGCCACTTGGTTGACTATGCTTCTTTTGATGAGATATTTCCTTGTTTATGAAACATCATCATTGTGACTGTCTTTATTCATGGATTATCACAAGAATAGTTAGAAGTTTTCATATGGATTGGACTATCCTTTTATCTGTTGGTATGTGGTGACTGATCATGCTATAATGTATAGCCCATGGTATACTGTACATCCCGGCCCCCTGTCCTTGTCAGGGTTCAGGGCTGGGCTGGGCCTCGGGTGGGGGTTTGGGGGCGGTAGCCCCTGAAAAGCAGGGGTTCGGGGGCAGTAGCCCCCGAGAATTTTTTTTTTCTTACTTTTTCGCGTGATCACCGAAAAAAGAAAAAATCAATGAAAAAGGAAAAATACGATTTTGTAGAACCCTAAAATCTGGAAGCTTCTAAGCTTGTTAAAAAGGGGTTCGGATGGGTATTACTGTATGATGAAAAATGCAATTATTCGCAAGATTGTAATAGGGTTTTACTGGATAATAAAAGTATTGGATGGCT
Organism: Sequoia sempervirens; assembly: GCA_007258455.2. NCBI lineage: Eukaryota > Viridiplantae > Streptophyta > Pinopsida > Cupressales > Cupressaceae > Sequoia > Sequoia sempervirens. The sequence continues at coordinate 9,017 of VDFB02115628.1, read as the reverse complement.
GCGGTTTGGTGGATGTAGCCCAGATTGGGTGAACCACATTAAATTCTCTGTGTTAAGAGTTATTCTGTGTGTGTTTTAGTTTCTCTGTTTATTAATTAAATCTGCATTTAATTGTTAGATATCTGCCATTTCTAACCCTAACATTATCTTCTGCTATCTTCTATTTGTCTTTACACATTACTTTCTTATGCTATTATTATCATTGTCAAGAATACATTTCCTTTCATTGGTGTCTTACCATGCACTCCTTCAAGCCTAAGCACATAATCATAATATTAAATATAAGACACTACTGCCTACCTCAATGAGTCAGTTTAGTACCCTATTACTAGCATTGTTTTAACTGTTTCTTTCAGTGCGATAGCTTTGTGGATGAGAAAGCCACTATATCTTCTGACTATACAATGGCAATAAATGTTGACAAGGGCTTTATCATAACTTATCACACAATTTTTGAAATTTAAAAATAACAAGGAGTTTTGACAAGCTTGATCTCCTGTTTGAGAACATTATTATCATCAAATCCTCAATATATGGCCACTATGATCCCCTAAGTCATTTGGCACTATCCTTCTTATTATTCGTTTAGGGACCTTTTTTGTGTCTTTTAATAGACCTTTTTCAACAAAAAAGAAAAGTGAGAAGACACTGTATATGACCTGCTACCATTATTTCCAACCTTGGTCCTTTGAGTACCTTTTGGACTCTCTTACTATCACTTTCACCCCTCATGACTATTACATCTTATGCTATGCACTGTCATTTGTAGGTTTGAAGACTATCCTTACTTGATTGTACTTAATGGATATGAAATGGACTATCTTTTTTGAAAGCTTTCACTGTACCTTGCCCTATCCTTTCATGGTACTGTATAATGCCCTTGTACTCTTCATTGCATATGAGGACTGTTGACACAATATTTTCTAGCTTGTATTTTGTCACATGTTATTTTAGCAGAGTTTCACTACTTCTTTAGCCTCTTTTAATGTATCTTACCAGCCCTTGGAGAGTCCTACTACTTTATTTTATACATCCAAACACTACCATTTTGAACTTAATCTCTTTCCATAGACTCTATCCTCTTTGTGACTGTGCAAACCCTCTTGTGATGCTCACTATCAACTTCATGCAAAGTTCATAATACTATTATTTATTGGCATGAGCACCCCTTGCTGAGGTTTGATTGTGCTTGTAACCTAACCTTGACTGTTTTAACTTGGAGCTATGAAGATGAAATGTCATATCTACCCTTCTAAGGAATTCCATGACACATGGTGGACTAGTTATATATGTATCCTCTTTCCTTGGATTATTTCTCTCTAGAGTGTCCCTATGAATGAGTTGATCATGTGATTATTGTGACAAGTGTAAACTTGTCACATATTTTGTAAGGATGACTGTGTAATTGAAAGGTTCAACTAGTAGCTTCATGGTCCAATACATTATCCTTGAAATCTAAATTTAATACTTCACTACAACATTGAATCAATTATTTGTATCTTTGTTCCGAAATGAGTGACTGAGACCCACATGTAACCCAAATTCCACCATGTGTAATGAATATAATTTGGGCACCATAAAAATGGAACTCATCACTACCTCCAAGGAACCTCCATTCTTGCAAGTACAAAGAAAAGGATCTAAGTAACAAGTAATCCCAACAACTTATGAGCAACTCAAGAGTTAAATGCTCATATTAAACAAAATATTTTATGAATCTTTTGTAGATAGGCCAAAATTGCTTACTTAGAGTGGCTGAGAACATCATGACTTGCTTATCATGAGGTGTCAAAATGAAAATCTCTTGGAAATCTCTCTGTATGTCAAGTAATTCCAACATCCTGTCACCCTAATTAAGACTTGCAAGAGTGTTATTTACCCGACTTGCTACTCCCATTTTGGAATATTTCCCAACATGCCTACTGCATCTCCATGAAAATTGCCCTTGCTTACTCGAAATGGCCACAATGCCCAAGAATATTCATCACTATTGTGTAAGTCATTTGATCTACTTGGAAGCTGACATTCTATATATCTATAAAGATTTAACACAATAAAGTACTTCTTGGCCTGCTTGCTACATATTCTAATCAGATTGCAATAGGTGACCTTATCAGGTATGCACCCTGCTTCTTGCATTTTGTAGAAGATAACTAGAGCTTTTTTTAGGTAGCTAGCACAACCATAGTAATGTATAGGGAGATTATATGTTACAAAAGTAGGTTTACACACATCTTTTCTATATCTTATCTACCAAAACATTTATATCAAATCTACTGGCACAAACCAAGACACCTATCATAGTTGTGTAAGAATTTTCATCATGCTTAAACCCTAGCTATCCTTTCTTCACATAATCTACTATGTCATAATCCTAATAGATCTATAAAATATCATACATGATACCCCCTAATGTGTAAGATTCCCATACAAGATACCATTATAACAACCTTTGACTATATCAAATTCTCAAATACCAACTAGGAAACTGTTCATCATGGCACTTTGTGTATCTCTAACCAAGAAGAATATCATAGAGAGTTGTTTCTTATAGACATTCTTACTGAAACTTGTTGACGTGTCTGATGGCATAGCAACATGCAAACAAAATATTGCTACTCTATTTCTCTTAAAAGAGAAAGATAATCACATGGATATCTTAGCTCCCAAGGTCTTTGTAGTTGGTTCTCAATGGTACTGATTTCACTCAGTGATTGATGTGAACTATAATGTTCAAGGGGCCTGTTGGTGTTGAGCTTCTGGATTGTTCTAAGATCAAGCATAAATTTAAACCTATTTTAACTGAGTTTTTAAAGAAACAAAAAAAGATAGATCAGAGCTTTGGAACATAAAAGAATGATAATTCATCCAACTTAACCAGACTTGTTAGCTTCCAAGGAACTCCTAAATAAAACCGCAGAACAAAATTAACTTGTGATTAACACACAGTTTCATTCATTCACAGTGCTAATTTCAATAACAGATTGCAAGTTACCATTTAAACAAAACATAAAATAAGATTTCAATCCTTGAAAGCTTCTCAAATCAAATGATTAAACCAAGATAAATAACCTTCTGAAACACAATCTAAAGTAGATTTAAATCTGGTTGCTTCTACTGTTAGTGAAATAGATAAGCAACATTTACAAATCTAGCACAATCACCAGTGTATAGAAAATCCATGAATCCAAATTGTTTCCATCTATACTAATAAAACTTGAAAAATACATTACAGGCTTCTGCTGAATCTAACTCCTAATTGAGAAGGAAAAAGAAGCTCCTATTACAAAGAATCAGGATGCAGCTCTATCTCCTCTCCTTCAAAAAAGTCCTATTCTATTTCTGATAACTCTTTTTTACTTTTTTTCTAGCACTTTTAACCCTACAACTTCTTCTAACCTTTACAAAGAGGCAAGAATGCCATATATATAGAGTGTACCAGAAAGAATGTGCTAACCCCTATTTTAGGGTTTACAAAATATTCGTCATTCGCAAGAGGGTCAACCCTAAGATCTTTTAGATAAAGTTGATTCTATAATAAATGCGTATCCCTACTGTCCATATTGGTGAAAGATTGTTCTGGGAATGATATGTAGATCTTTTGCAGCTATAGCGTTAACTCCATGCTTCCGTGTCCATCCTTGAACTTGCTTATAGAGCTACCTTGGATGCTGTAAAGTATTGTCATTAATGCCAATCTGCCTTTCGCCAACAGACCTCACAGCTGTCCCTGTGACTCATGGTTCTTCCTTTCCTTCAGCCTTCTTCCTGCTCTAGATCTTTATGTGCGTTGACCATCCTCTGGAAACAGCATCAGACTTTCCGCTAGGTCTCTACACCATTGTTCGTCAAGCTGCTCCATCAGCTCATTCAAAGAGTGGGTCCACATCGATTGCATTCTGTTGATTTCCTTCATAGGAGTAGTCAACCAGTCAAACATCCAGGGTTCATCTTTAATTCTTTCGGATTGGCTAAACATGCTCCACATAAGACTCCCGGGAAGTCAATGGTCATTTGGAACGAATTGCACATTGGTGAGACACTAATCGTGTCTCCCCGATGCGATTATACCCCATAGCGGCCATCGACGTAACATGTGATAGTCGGTGAGACCCTTTAGCGAGCTGCATAAGTCATATCGATGCCACAAAACCTATCGGCAAGATAGTCGCTACTGGCCAGAAGTCACGACAAGCCCTTAATCGTCCGCTTAGAGTTTCTCTGAGCTCATTCTTGCTCTCCGGGCTCGAGCTCCTTTTCCTTTCGGCAAGACTCCTTCAATCAGTAAAAGGTCATGGCGAGTTCCCCTTTATTATATCGATATCCCTGTCATTGGCAACTCTATTGCTGTCAGCAAGAGATAAAGCAGTCGGGAAGACCTTATATCAAGCCCCTCTTCTCTCAGTGAGAACATTCCATCTTGGGGAGACTTCTTCATTTTAGGGAGACCTTACCCCAAACTCACGCCCTATCGCCAAGACATCTTTGGGTCGGCGAGACCTTATACCGAAGTCGACCATTCTCCCCGAGCTCATTATGTATCGGCAAGACCCTACCGGGTCGGTGAGACTTTATGGCGAACACTTTTAGTCATGTTGAAGGTTTGAAACCATCGGTGAGACCATCGTTATCAGTGGGACACTCTGGCAAACTCAAATCTTTCATTGAAACCTCTTTTCTTGTCAGGGAGGCCACCATATGTCGGTGAGACCTTTCATCGAACTCGTTCCCTTTTTCCAAGACCTTCATTTCATGGAGAGCTCAGACCATTTCGAGGAGACTCCCAACTTGTCGGGCAGACCTCTCAGCAATGCAAACCCCCTTTGGATTTCAACGAACAGAGCCAAGCCACCAGTTGGCAAGACATCCAAAAGGTCCCAGCGACTTTATTCTTGAGAATTTTTATGCTAAATGTGATTGAGGCATGCCCTCAGTTGGCTTCCCTGAGAGATATCATCATGTGAAAAATTTAATCCTGCATTCAACAAATAAAACCATAGTAAAGACCACACAAAGAGAGGTTAATTAATCAAAAACAACACTAAAATGAATCCTATGCTAGTAAGGTGCCATTAAATCTTCAAAAAAAATGATCATACAAACAGTTCAGGTTTCAGGTCCACCCACGAAATCCAAGCCAGGGAGGAATTTCAGAGAATTTCGAGCCAGGTAGATTCCAGCGGAATGAACATGAAAACACCTGCTAGCAACTTAATCCAATCGTTATCAACCAAGGAACAACATGTGAGATTTCAAAATAACATGAATTGATCATAAAATGCATCATCATTCATTAGTGAGTCCTACTACTCTGCATTTCTTTACATTCCATCTAATTCTGGGAAAATCCGCATGGGACGAATTTCTGCTAAGGAGAAGACATTCATGCAAGTTCAGAAGAAAAAGGGAACAACGAATTTTGAGAAAATCCTAAGGAGAAGGAAATCTGCGGAGAAGGTGCATCTCTGTAGGTCCTGAGAATTTCGGGAAAATTTGGGGGCGAAGGAAATTGGGAAAATCCGATCCACGTGGAATTCCGCGAAGACCAAAAATCCCCGAACTCAGCGCTTAGCTAGAGTTTGAACAATATCCGGGAAAATTTGGAGGAGGAAAATACTGAACTGGGGAGAAAATCCAGATTCCAACTGATCCAGAACCAAAATCAAACTAGGAACGATGCCCCCCCTTTCAAAACCGACGGGGGCGGAACTAAGAAAAAATTGGAATCGGGAACAAAGTTGGAATGGGAACAAGATACAAACCAAACACTAACCTCCCATACCGCTGTCCCTGCTCCACTCCCGTAAAATGGTAACGAAGCAAACGAAAAACCCAACACCCGACCAAATGATCAGAACTGGAGGAAAACGAAGAAACAAACCAAGCGGAGCCAGGACCAAAACCAAACCAGAACCAATTTTTTTTGCAAGTTTCAGGTTCGGATTCCGTTCTGAACCCGCCTTTGACGACACCTGAAATAGACAGAAAGAGGACAAGGAAGAGAAGAAGAAAGGGGAGAAAACACCCCAAGACAAAACAAAAGAAGAAAAGAAAGCAAAAGAACAAGACATGCAGAACCGAGATCAGAATGAAACCTGAAACTGAAACTTTTGAAAGTTTCAGGGTTCGGTTCTAGTTCTGATTCCGGGTCTGCCAGAACAAAATGAAAAGACGCGCGAGGCAAAAAAAACAAAAGAGGCGGAACCGGGACCGGGGAAGGAATAGAAAACAAAACTTGGAAGAAATTCCAAGTTCGGTTTCCGTTCCGGTTCCAGGCCTGCCAAAACAAAAAGAAAAAAATGCCTAAGGATGAAAAGAAAACACCTAAGGCACAAGACACAAAACCAAAAAAGGAAAATGACCGACCACAAGAAAGAGAAGCGGAGTCAGACTCGGGGTGGAACCCGAACCTGAAACTTTTGAAAGTTTCAAAGTTCAGATTTAGCTCTGGACCCGGATCTGACAGAGCAAAAAGGAAAGACCAAGGAACTGTTGGGACCAGAACCGGGAATGGAACAAGACCAAAACTTGGATGAAAATCCAAGTCTGATATTGGTCCCGGTTCCACATCCGACAGGACAAAGAAAATGCCAAGGCATAAAAACAAAGGCCAAAGGAAAAGAAAAGAACAAGGGGGACCCATTTTGTTCTAGAATAAAATGGGGTGGTTATGCAAGGCATAACAAATGGCTACTTGGCTAGGGAAATGGTTTAACTATTTTCAAGAAATTGAAGGATTCGGCTACCTAGAATTCTTGGTTTATGAACATCATAACTCCAGTTGGGTTAGTTTTAACAACCAAGGTTGAGCTAGAATCTCAAATGTAAATCAACACTGTCTACCCCTGAATCTATGTGTGTGCTTGATTATGCATCACTCTTTTATAAAGTTTTCTTCATCTTTCAAACAACAATGGGCAAGATTTGAACTATATGAGTTGATTTCCTTTAGCCGTTGTGCAATGATATCCTGGGCATTGCTCCGCTGCCAGTCAGACGTTCATAGCCCCGACGGAGATACCTCTAGTTTTCTCACAGCATTGCTCTACTGCCAGTTAGGAGTCCATAGCCCCAGTAGAGATACTGGAATCACCCATTCATATTGAGTCCCATTTTCTTTTAGATAACTCTTTTCTTTTTCTTTTTTCTTTTCTCTTGGGGTTTTAGATAATTCATTGAATTTTTCTCAATATGTCAGATGTTTAATATCTGATCTGGGTTGAAAACTACCATGGACTTCATAACAACACCTGGGAATCAGATTTTTCACTCAAATCTTACAACATTATCACCTTAGGACAAATATACCATTACAAAAGGGGATGATCTTAATGATTTGTGAAAGATTCAAGGGGGAACCAATGAAGGTTATTTACTTTGCACCTTGTTTTGAAGACTTTCCACAACTCTTATTGACAATGGGCATAAAGCAAAAATTTAGGACAAAATCACCCAACCAGCAAGCTTGAAAATATCTAAACCACTTCCGTCCTAATAACCAAAGCATACTTTAGATAAAAACCCACTATTTTAAGATGGAAAGAAACAGAGGAAACCCCAAAGAACAATAAGACATAAACCAAAGAACAAAGGAAGCAAGAGGACATAAAAAAGGAACAAGCAAACACAGACCCAAAACTATTTACAAACAAAAAAGAAAATTATTTACAAACAGGAAACAAACAACTTATTTACAAACAGTAAACAAACAACTTATTTACAAACAGGAAACAAACAACTTATTTACAAACAAGAAATAAACAACTTATTTACATAAAGAACAACAAACTATTTATAGGCAGAACATAATTAGCAAGCTTTATGACTCAAAATAATCTTTGAGAAACTGCCCATTGATGGGCAAGGGAATAGGTTCTCTAGTTAAACTACTCAGTCTAAAAGCATTTTCTCCTAGGATCTCAACAATCTGATAGGGACCTAACCAGAGCTTATCAAATTTCTGGTGACTGCCCTTCTTTTCACTAGCTTTATCCCATAGCAACACAAGGTCTGATATCCTGAAGGCCTTGATTTTGGCTCTTTTGTCAAACCAATGTTTGACAACAGCCCGGTGTGTAAAGAATTGCTGCAAAGCAACATCTCTTGGCTCTTCTAATTTCAACAGGGCAGCTAATCTTACCTCTATCCTATCATCACTAGAGTAGAATTTTTTCATGAACTCAAGGATAGGTATTTGCAAATGTATAGGGAACACATGCTCCTACCCATACACTAGCTTGAATGGCGAGGTCTTTAAAGCAGCCTTGATCTTAGTTCTATCTGCCCATAATGTGAATTTCAGCTAGGTATGCCAGTCTCTAGGATTGTTTTCTAATAGTTTCTTAATTACCCCTAAGAGATTCTTATTGGTTGATTCTACAGCTCCATTGCCTTGTGGGTAATAGTTTGAAGAATATTTCAAGACAATTTTGTGATCATTAGCCCAGGAAATAAACTCAGCAGAAGAAAAGGTAGAGCCATTGTCACATACCAAAGCGAAGGGTATTCCAAACCTAGTGGTGATGCATTCGGTGAGGAACTTGATCACTACCTTTGTTGTGCTGTTCTTGTAGGGTATAGCCTCTGTCCATCTTGTGCAATAATTAGTGGCAGTCAAAATAAACTTGTGTCCTGCAGAAGAGTTTGGGTTAATTACCCCAATAAAATCCAGTGCCCATTGGGCAAATGGTCTTACCTCATAGACAGACTGCAATGGCATGGTTGAATGGCGTTCTTTTGATGCAGAGATCTAACATATGTGACACGTTCTTACATGCTGGTGGGCCTCTTTGAACAAACATGACCAGTAATAACCAGATCTGAGGATCTGGGGTGCCAATGAATCTGCAGACCCATGACCTGTGCCGTGTTTCCCATGAAATTCAGTGATCACATGCTTAGTCTCCTGCTGATCAAGGCATCATAGGTACACTCCTTCAAAATTCTTCCTGTATAGTAATCCTCCTTTAAGCATATAATGAGAGCTCTTCATTCTCAACGCTCTCCTTTGAGTGGCG